>CM021773.1:472959-511513 GCA_011076525.1 Nettapus auritus | reverse complement strand
TTTTTTTTTTTTTTTTTTTTTTTTTTTTTTTTTTTTTGTCTTGCATTAGTTCAGTGGGGTAAAACTGGCCAGTTGGATGTTCAAAACAGAGAAGATAAAAAGGACTGAACTTACACACCATGTATTAAATGAATGGTTCACACTGCATTTGAGTAATTATTCACCTTTAAACAAAAACAAAACAAAAGAAAAAAAGAGAGAGAGAGAAAAAGGGAAATCTATTACAGTAGCTAACATAGGAAGCCTCATTTGATTTTATTCTAAGTTGCTGGATTTCATAAAATGTAGCCATGGGATGAAATCTCTTTTTAGATCACAGGATGAGTCTTTGATCAAGGAAACATATTTTTAATTGTTTACATTTAGCTGAGAGATCTGGGGGATGGGAAAAGCAATGAATCTATTATTTTTAGGTCATAAATTTACTTGAAAACATTTTGGGAATGCTAATTTCCTTCCTAAAAGTCAAAAGGTTTTGTATGAGTATTTGCTGTGCTGTAAAAAAGAGTTGCTATAGCAACAGCAACACCATATAGAATCTATGACTTGCAAAGCACATTCTGGAGAAAACAAGTTATCCACGTCACATTAATTTTCATACTTTATATAATGTTAAACAAGCAAAACAATCCTGTAATATCCAGATTTTTCTCTTTGTAATATTTATTTTAAAACAATATATATATATTTCCAGACATAGTCAGATATTTGAAAATATTTTAAAATTAGAATAAGACTTTGGTGTTTCAAATGCACCTTGTGGTCCTCCATACAGCTTTCTGAGTTCCTAAACTAATTCCTCCTAAAATAAATATATTTTAAGTTTCTATATATTCTAATAAATATATTCTAAGTTTACTGTGATTAGGAGAAAGATAATAAGTGCTTTGCAGAAAGGACCAGCTCTCCGTGTCTGAGCAGCCTCAGCACAAACCTCAGCATGCAATGCAGGATCCTGTGCTGTCCAGAAACGATGCCACTGGGGAGGCACCTGGTGCTGGAACTTGTGTGCAGAGAGAGAGCAGGCAGAGATTTGTTTTGCCTAGGGCAGTCTGAAATAAGATCATCATCATCTGTGCCAAAGTTCATGAGGCTTGCTATATAAAGAAATGTTTTCTAAAATACGAGTGTTTGTGGCTGTAGGGGGCATGTTTTGTTTTGGGAAACAGAAAACAAAACTGTAGTAACTGCAGCCCTAGCAGCAGATATGCAGGCGAGCAGTTAGAGGTGGGGTGTTAAGCATCCACCCGGTGTTATATAGACACATGATGAGTTGATGAGACTCCTTTTTGCCAGTAGGACAGTCAGGACAGTCTAGCACGCATCTATTCAAAACAATGGTGAAGAAAAGGCAATTCAAGATTTACAAATCTGGAAATTTAGTGGAAATTACTCTTTCCCTGCCCCACCAGGTAGGAAATCCCAAAGGAGCCTTACTGTACTCCTGATTCCAGCACTGTAAGGGACTCCATGACCAGCTTCCTCATGGAGAACCTTTCTTTCCACAAGCTGATGTAGTTTGTTTTGTTTCTAAAGGTGCTGCCTGGTGTCTTAGAAGTAGGACACCAATAAAAAGATTTTATTTAATTTGAAGCTGTGACCATGTGGTCCTGTCATTAGGCACACAGTTATACTGCAAATATATGTTTTAGTTTCTAAGCTGGCTTGATTCCCAGATTGCAATGTGGTAAGACTTTTGATTTGAGTTATTAATCAAATATCAAGAATTTCACACAAGGTTTGCTTGTATTGAAGTATAGAAGGTCCACGCTATCTATATCTTTCTTTTTCTACACAATGTATTCAGGGCTGCCTTTTTTTTTTTTTTTTTTTTTTTTTTTTTTTTTTTTCTCCATTTAAATGTCAACAAGTCTGATTAAGCATAAGCAAGAAATTAGAGTTCCTTCTTCAGCAGTATCTCAGCACAGAGGGGACTTTCCAGAGGAGACAGTGTCATCACTTTTAGACAGACTGTTCCCCTAAACCAGCATTACTGGAATTCTGTGGCAGCCCAAAACCGACTTTCTGATGGGGGGAATGATAATTTCCTGTCTGTAGTCCACAAAATATACCCTTGGCCAAAGAATTCCCAAGTTTCACAGGCTGAAAATCACTCTATAACCACTCATGAAATAGTTTCAGTGCATGTTGACATAGCTCCTAGGGAGGAACAGCAAACAATAGCCTGCATCCTCCCCATGCCTGCACTGGGGGAGAAAGCAAAATGAGTGTGTTCATTACTCATGACACATGTACGCATGAGATAGCAGCTGACAGTATCTGACAAGCTGCAATCACAAGTACCCGAAAGCACATTGATTGGGCCGTGTGACTTTGCCATGGGAGGACGGACACCACCACTCGCTCCCCAGAGAGCTGGGTGTACCTGGCTTTGCACGTGGCAATGTGCTACCCCTGTGCCAAGCGCCTATGGCTTTTCCCCATCACTTTAGCATGTGATATGGAACATTTAATAAAAAATTTCCCAATTAAGTGCTGAATGGCTAAAATACATTACATGTGTTTCATGTGGGAGAAAAAAAAAAAAAAAAAAAAAAAGGATAAGACTAGAAGCTTGGTTATAAGCAGGTCTATCTGTTGACATGGGAGCTGTTAAGCTGAGTTGCTGAGTTGCGGGATTTCTCCATGAACATCAGGAGTAACATCAGATTCCCAAAACTAAGCAAACAAAATGCTAACACGCTGCTGTTTGCAAACCTGGAAGGAACTGGATCACTCTTCAGAAGTCTTTTTTCCCGCCTCATTTAATGATTTTATAAATAGCCTTCCCTTATCTATCCTTTGCCATTTCCTCAAAAAAAAACTTTGAGCAGGGATACCTATCTTAAAACATGCTTGAAATGATTTTGTTATGTTTGTGATACAACACAAACACTGTCAGTCTGAAATTCCTTTCCTGGTGCTGCTATTTTGAGAGGTAACCAAAAAAAAAAAAGGGAGAAAACCAGCTATTTAAAGAGTTTTGAATTATGTCATTACAGAAAATAGTGGGAGATCATCTAAAAAAACCTCAGTAATATTATCTCTTGTCTGGTTGCTTTTCTATTAGTTTATTCCACATCACCATTTTGTCTTAAGATTTATATTTGTTTACCACTTAACACATGATGTTGATATAAAATTTTGATCCTCCATTTAGAAGAACAGGGACTAGTTTTAAATAAAGTAAAATGAATTCTGCAAAAACACTGAGTAGATCCACAGATGGTGTAAATTGTCTTTAATGAAGTTCATAAACTTGAATTAAAGTCCCAAGTGGCTGTGTCATTTGACTACATTCATCCCTCTTTTTGTCTGTGAACATTTATTCTGGAGAGATTTAGCTAGAGGTAACATTCGGGAACAAATATTCTTTAGTTGAAGGCCCAAACTCTCACATACATGCCTTACCACGATGTCTTGTAACCAATTACTCATTATTAGACATTCATTGTTTATGCATTTTTTAAAATTTCTCTTCTTTCACTGTCTGAACAAACAGGAGAATGTGAATTCAGATAAATATATAGTGAAAACTCAATGACTCAATGAAGGCTAGGGAAAAAATGCTTGTACATGGTGGTGTATTTTTTTTTTTTTTTTTTTTGAGAACAGAAAGAAAAGGGACTAAATATAGCTGATATATCGTTCACAGTGAATAATGTAAATCTCCCTCTCTCAAATGTATTATCTGCATTATTAATGAAATCATATTTCATTTTTCGTGTCAGTATGTGCATCTTTTGCTTTCCATAAAACATTACATGGCTATCAAGTCGATTGGTAGCTGGAGAACTAACATAAACTGATAGACATAGATGATAGACATCTATATCATAATGAAAAGGTCCAACCAATTGATGAGTAGGCATAAAGCCATTCAAACAGATGGGTCTGAGCATCAGCAGCCAAAACATCAAGTAAGTCCATCAAATGGAGATGTTGAGAGTGGGTAGATTTCACAGCCAGGAACATCGAATGTTAAGACTGTGTAATTAGCAGAATATGACACCATTAAACCAGATCTGGGCTGGATTAATTCTGAAAAATACAATAAATACCTTCCACATTGTGGAAAGGAGAGCTTGAAAAGATGCCTGGTTTTAAGAGGATATGACAGATGGAAGTCAGGATGTCCAAATCAGGAGTTTGAGGTTTCTCTTTCACGAGGACTCATAGCACAATGCTGTATTTAGGTATTTGCAAGCCTATATGAGGAGAAACCCTTGTTTGCCTAAAACAAACTGCAACCTGCTGCTGTGGACAAAGCCTTCTTCAGGAAAGCCCCAGCTAACAAGAAAGCTCTTCTTCCTCTTCTTCCTGGCTACCATTTGCCAGGCAGAATAGTATAGTGTCAGAACACAGCTTTTACTGATTAAAGGTTAATTTGTTATACATTATAATTTAGTCATCTAATAAGAGAGTAAAAACAAGAAAATGTGACTTTAACTAAGTAAGTTGTGTAAATTATATCTGATAAAACCTACAGGAATTCAAATTATATTTCAATTTCGTAAACTTGCCACCCCAGAAACTATGAATTACTTTACTTTCCTAACACAAAACAGATTTTGTATGAGATTAATAGGAAATGTGCATTGTTTATAATAACTCATATTTCATAAATTAGCAGTAAAATTAGCAGTAATCATATTCTGGTTTCTATTTACATGCTTAGTTTGTTTCCCTCCCAGAGACACAGAGAAAACTACCCCAAAATGGCAGAGAGGCAAGGTTATTTTGCAAGCACCACCCTGCCAGGGTTCTTTCTTGGGATGGAAGCTTTGAACTTTGCTTGTGGCACAAAACGAGCTTTCCTGGAGAGACACTAGGAAGAGCACTCTGAATGATGCCTTCCTCTGCTGCATTGCCTACTATCCAGAAATAAACCCTTAGGCTTAAATAAGTGATTTACAGTGAAACCCAATAGAAAATCACAGAACTGGTAAACTGGAGTGCTTTCAAGTCGAAACTTAGTGGCAAGAGAGGTTATTGATCAAGTTGGAGGAACCAGATCTGTGTGTGCAGTCACAGAACTTCAGTATTGTTGGAATAACTGAGACTTGGTGGGAGAGTTGTGTGGGTGGAATGCTGTGATGGATGGACACAAGCACTTCAGGAGAGGCAGGAAAAGAAGAGCAGGCCAAGGGGTTGCCTGTGTATGAAGGAACAGCTCAGATGGATGGAGCAGTGCTGAACAGCAGGCTGGGTGAGAGTATGAGGGACAGGAAGAGAAGAGAGGTCAGTGAGGGTGTCATCATGGTAGCAGGCCAACCAGTCATGGTGAGGGCGTGGATGGAGCCTCCTTTAATCAACTCAGGGAAGTCTCTAGCCTCTGATATGAGGTTATGGCAGACCACCAGCTTGGAGTGCTGCCCATCTTGGCAGCCATCTTGCTGTATGTACAGTCCGGCAAAAGCCAGAAAGGATTTAGGCCTTGCTGCTGAGTTTAGAAGATGCATGATGGATGTGATAGCACATGAACATGACGGCATGGCACAATGGCATGGAAGTGCAGATCAGAATCTAACATTATCTGCTTATCCAGGAGATCAGTTTGGTGCTGCATGGAAGGGAAAAAAAGGGAAGAGGTTTTCTGAAGCTTATAGCAAAGACTTCCTTCTTCCTCCCTTCTGATAACAAGTGGTCCTCTGACCAGAATGTGTAGTTAGACCAACAGGTGAGTCTTTAATAAGCTTGATAATGAGAGGATCCTATGCTGCAATGGATGCTTGTTCTGACTGCCTGGAGAAGTTACTGAAGGTTGAGGGACATGAGCTACAGTGAGAACTAAAAAGGCACTGTCATTAAAAACAAGAGCAAAAAGCAAAAAAAGAAATAAATTCTCTCTATGTTTTAATGCTTTCCACCTCCACCCCCAACACTTACATATATTCTTAGTAATTTAATAGGCCTATAATGTCACCATGGGAAAGAAAGATGATATAGCCACAGTGCTTATTAATAGGCCACTAATCACAGAGCAGCAAGAGTTTGGTTGACCTGGGGATATTCCAGTGTATGGAGAGCATTTACATTTTTCATTGTTTGTATGACATTATTTTCACATATAATTTTCAGAAGCAAAAGCCAAGTCCTGCTCTGGCCCTTGCTGACCTGCTGAAAACAAATTAGCGAGGCCGCTTTCAAAGATGGTTTACAGTCTAAGGTGGGATGTGACAAAAACAAACCTAGCACAGCATGGTGCAGTCTTTACAGATGATGGCATGTTAATATTAGTTTTTCAAGAGACCGGAAGTTTGTGAAACCACCAAAAATATTTAATTTTTTTTTTTCCATTCACGCTATATTGCTTATTTGAAGGGGGTGGAGCTGAGGTGGTGAAGGTTAACCACTTTTATTTTTTTCATCCAATAAACTAATCTGAATCATCCTGACAAAAGTATAATATCATTACTGTAACCATAGGGAAGGGTACTTAACCTTTGGCTTTCTATTTCACAGCCTACACCAGGTGTAGTGAAATTTTCATAATATCATGTTACCTAAAGTTATCTTCTTCATTGCTGGAAAGCTTCATCCCGTCCATTGTAAGTTATGCTAATCATAAGGTCTTCAAAAATGTCTACACTGAGTTATGTTCAATTAATGACAGAATAAGGCAGAGGACCGATTCATAGAAATTTGGAGAAAATTGAAAACTAATATTAAATATACAACATTTCCAAGTGTAAACGCTTCAACTATACTTTAGCAAGTAGGTTGAAACAACTGTTTTTAGGGTGATGTTTTAAACTGAAATAGTGGTAAAAGCAGCTTTTATTTTGAGTAATCAATATACAGTTTAAAAACAAACAAACAAAAACAAACAAACTAAACCCCACACAATTTCTATCTTCTGAAGACCTAAAACAGAGAAAGTTTGCAAAAGCTAGCCTAAGATGTTCTCTGTTATACTGCCACATTTATATTAAAATCAACATTGAATTTTCTATAAAGATTGGTTAATATCTGACTTGTTAGAGTCGCCCTGTCCTTCATTTTTTCCTTAAAAATACTCAGCAGCAGTATGCTAGTTATGTAGTTTGTTGATCTTGGTGGATTTTAGAGAGTTATCTTAGCATCTATACACATTTGATAATATCTGGGTATATTCCTGGGGGCTGCCCTAGGGTTAAAATCACCTTACTGCTTTGGTTTCCTTATTATTGAATCACAGAATCATAGAATGTCTTGGGTTGGCAGGGACCTTAGATATCATCTAATTCCAACCTGGCCCCTGCTACTAGACTAAGTAGCTGAAAGCCCAATCCAATCTGGCCTTGAACACTTTAAGGTATGGGGCATCCACAACTTCTCTGGACAACCTGTTCCAGTGACTCATGACTCTCTGAGTAAAGAATTTCATCCTTGTATCTAATCTAAATCTACCCTCTTTTAGTTCAAAGCCATTCCCCCTTGTGCTATCACTGTACTCCCTGACAGAGTCTCTCTCCAGTTTTCTTGTAGTTCCCCTTTACAGGATGGAAGGCTGCTGTAAGGCCTTTCTGGAGCCTTCTCTTTTCCAGACTGAACAATCCCAACTCCCTCAGCCTGAGAGAGTTATCTCTGCCTTTGCCTTCCCACGGTTCACCTGCCTTGCTGAAATGCACTCCTTGGGATGCAGCTACTTGTAATGACACAATAGCTTCTTCAGCACAAGGACTGCCTTTTGTAAATATTTAGCCACAAGCACACATAGACCCTCTATCACTTCAATCTGTTAACACAAAAAGTGTCTGGCTTGTATTAATAGATCTATAACAAGCTTGAAGTATTGTATGAGGAGAGAAACTGTTTTCTGTGTCTCCTTCTTATTATTTCATTTGAGCTAAATAAGAATAGGGCTAGCAGATGAGTTATTCATATGAAGGTTGGAAGAAATATCACTTTTAGTTCCAGAACCCCTGTAGATATTCAAGAATTTTACCAAAATATTTTTGTAGATTCCTATTGTTTTTTTTTTTTTTTTTTTTTTTTTACTTAAAAATATGACCAAACTGAATGAAATGGATATGTCTCTTTCAAGAATAATAATAACAAAAAAAATCAATTTCATTGCCCAGCATGTAACATTTTTCTGTGTGTTTCAAATATGCTGTAAAACTAGATCTCCATGTCTTTTTAATAGAGAAACTTAGCACTTTGAAAAATCACAGTCAAATGTAAGATTGTTGATGATTCAGCTTTCTATACTTGTACTAATATGATATTTTTCTACTTTGTTCACATTGTTTTGTTTTCAGCAAGTTTCACTTTAACTGTGGAGAAAATACAGGCTTTTCAGAATTAACTCATGCTTTAAAGCAAAAATGGAATAAAAGCCATAGAGGTATAGATATACATGGCCTGTAAACAGACGAACCTTTTCTGCCTTATATGGTCCAGAGCTTCAGGCTTGGCTGACTTTACAGTTCCTGTAAAGGTTATTTAGGCTTACTAACACTTTTATCTGAGATCTGATAGGAAACAGCAACAAGCAATGAGAAAAACTCTTGAAATCATTGATTTCCTTTGTTGGACATTCCCCCATAAGAACGCCCTGATAACACCTCATCTAGCAGAATTTGCTGAGAGTCCACTAGTGGTCTATGTTAGGTGTTGAATTTGAGCTTTGTCCTGGGTGAGCTTCTGACAGTCTTTCTGTTTAAACCACACTTTGTGGTCTGAAGAATGCATGCTGTTCATATCATGAAACAGCAGCTGTTAAGTTTAAATGTACCTGGAATTAATGATACCTTTGGGTTAAGCTCATATAGTAACAATCTCCTGTCTAGGGAAAATTGAGAGCAATCACAAGTCTTTTTAAAATTTAAGCATTTTAGAAAGTAAAACCAATTTCAGTAAAAACACCATGTTTTTACAACCATACTTAAAGTTGTTTTTCTGAGTACATGGCCTGTTTTATTTTGAGACATTTATTTTTCACTGTATTTTGATCTAAAACTTAGTAAGTGGCATTAAACAAAGCACATCTGCCTTCAGACTTCTCGTGAAGTTTCTTTGAACATGAGCTCTGTGCTTGCAAGGGGTAAAGATGGCATTCACTGAATTTTCTGTGCAAGGCATAAAGATTCACTTCAAAATATATTTAGTCATTCATGCAGCCAAGATCTGTTTAAAAAACAAACAAACAACAACAAAACAAAACAAAACAAAACAAACAAAAACAAAAATACACCCCCCCCCCCCCATATATATATACATATATATATATATGTACATTTTGTTTTTGTGCTTTTGAAAGGGATAGGTAGTACAATTCCTGGATGCTGAAGTTCTGCCTTAACTGAGTCAGGATAACAGCAAGTACACATCTCACCTCATTATCCCCCCAGTGTCCTCTGAGCTAACAAAGTATTATCGGGGAAAATGTGGGCAGCCTTCAGACCCTCTCTGTCCGTGACTTGACTGAGCCTGCCAAGAAGAAAGGCAACTCCTGCCAACAGTAGTATGCGAGGCCCCTTGGGAAAGGATCTGAGACTGCTGAACTTGTTTTCTTTAGGCTGTTCCACCCTCAGTGATTGTATCAAACCATACCTTCTTAGCTCCTTTAGCCTTTAGGTCCAACAGGGATTAAAGGACAAATAAGATGTTCTATTTCTTGTTTTTATTTTTTTATTTTTTTTGAGGTGAATCTTGTGGTAGGTACCTAGTTGAGAGTTTGTTTTACCAGCCCAGCTGCTGATACTTAGCTGGTTTACTGGTTGTTTTTCTTAGCTGCATGCCTGAGCATTTGCTGTAGGCCCCTGTTTACATGTTGGTAGGCCCTGGGCCCACCCCGGCATCAGACAGTGCTGGGCTCTGTGGCCTGGGCTGCCTGGCCTGGCCCTCTGCTGCGAGCTGCGGCCGGCTCCGTGCTGCCTCGCCAAGGACTGCCTGGGCATAAGCCGCTCCGACCGACCATCTGCTCCATTTGCCTCCATCGGCGGCTAATTTATTCAAATCTGAAGCAAGCCTTGTTTTGTCTGTAGTTTCTCTTTCATTGTTTCTGCCCCCCCCCCCCCCCCCCCCCCTTTTTTTTTCCTTTTCCTTTTTTCCCTTTCACAGAAGTAAGAACAAACAGGGCATCTCCTCTCACCCTCAGGCTAATTATTACTAAGCAGTGTTCTAAGGATTGAAAAAATAGGAAGAAACTGCTCAGTCAGTGCCCGGTGAGAAGCAGAGCTCAGGTCCCATTGCTTTAAAGAAACACAGAAGATAATGTCCCAGAAAACAGACATCTTGTACAACCACAGCATATCTGCTTCTTTAGGTGTATTACCTCCAAAAATGCTGTGTTTGGGTTGGGTTCATAGTAGAATTCAATGCCCATAAAAAAAGGGTCAATGAGAAAAGAAACAAGAAAGGAGTCAAAGTCCATATCACGTTTTTGTTGGCTTTAAAAGTCTACTGATAACTTCTAAGGTGTAATGTCCTATGTTACATTTTACTTGTTACCCTACTTACTTTATAGAGAAAATGTAAATTTGATGCTGCAGTGAACCTGGTCTTGATTCAAATTCACTGTCTATGAGCAGCAAGGTAATAAATCAGGATATATATGTACACATCCTTAACCTGTCTTTAACATGTTCTGGAACAAATGACAACTCAACAGCATGAATTTTAAAGTGACTTAATGCCAGGTCTTGTATCTAGGATCAAAGATTTCCAGGATAGCAAACTCTGCCCTGAAAGGCAGTTATAGTGAGAGAGACTGGAGGCGCAGATAACCACCTCTCTCTGACATCCAGTGCCGGGTACCATAGCCATGGCTGAGTTATGTAGGTCAAACTAAATGACTGTAATTCTCCTTTTTGTCTTAGGGTGTGTTAACCTGCTACTTGGAAGGTTATTCTGTTATTGAAATCAGAGGATGTTAAAAACTAACAGCAAGGAATATAGAGAGGGGCCAGGGCTGTGAAAGAAAAACAAAACAAAACAAAAACAAACAAACAAACAAATTTTTCCAAGTTTTGGCTGAGAGGCCTCTATAATGAAGGGCTATATATCTTTTTACTGTACAGATCATCTTCTTTCTCTTCCTGCAATAAATTTCCTTCCAACATCTTGCAGATACAGAAAACCCATACTGTATATATGTAAGGATTTGCTTCCTGGATATGATGCCTTATTTTATCTACCATTGATCAAACTGTTGTGATTATGCTAAGCTCCCCAAACGTAGGACGGAAATATGAATGCCACATCCTGGACATGAAATAAAGTTCAAACAGTTTTTTTCTTGGTCACTATTTTCATGTGTTTTTTCTTCCCCACAGGAAGTGGGTTCACTTGAAGTAGGTATTTATTATAAAGCCTGATTTGAAATTATGACTGCAGCGATAAATCAGGAGACAAAGGAAGTTTTGAACGAAGGTGCTCAGCATTTTTCATCATAGTTTGAACCATGCATGACTGCACAGATCTTACCTTCCCCTATTTTTCAATCAGATAATATTCTTGTAAAGAGTGTAGCAACACTTTCATTGCACTGCCATACAACACAACGAAGGCACTGGACATATGTTTGTTTCTAGATTCTAAATGCCATACAACCTAAAGAAACAACCATGACAGAGTCTTTCTGTGGACAGACAGTGGCCCCAGACTACAGATAGAGGAATGCTTTTACAGTATACATTTAGTTTTATGTGTAAACTTTTCAAGACCATTTCAGACTAATAGTCTGAGCTGCATTACCTCGGAGGGTATTGTAGTTAAGACTTAACCCACTCTGCTAATAAATTACAGTGATGTAGCAGCTTTTATATCAAAGGATCCTGAAGTGCTTTACAAACTTTACAGTCCATACATGCATGAATCACTTCATCCACTATTGAAGTATGGCCAGCCCAGGGATGAATTGTGGCAGCTGTTTAACAGCACACAGCAGTACAACACAATGGGTTTAGGAGAGCAAAGACAACATGCTGTCCCAGCGCCAGTCCAAGTAATTCAGAGGGGCACTGGAGAACACCTTGGGAGAGAAAAGGAGGGATTTCTCCCTCATGGGCCAGTGCAAATGATTGTTACATGACTTTAGTGTCTATGGCTGCCTCAAGAGCCATCATGTCACTGTTAACTTCAGCAAGACTGAACTGGGTCAGGGAAAATTTGCTCTGTTTCTTGTGCTGAGCAGTGACTACATAACTGCAGAGAAGAAACAGCCTGTGTGGGATTGCTTGTCCTTACCTCTCTGTACAGACATGAGTGTTACCAAGCCTTTCTCAGGAAAGTTCTCCATCCTGACTAAAAGTGATTTGTTCTGTAAATACACAAGTAAGAATGTGTGTTTTTGAAATTGTAAAGGAAATTTAGGTAGGTAGAGTTTTGCTATCCATACTGGAACTTACCAAAGTTTAGTGCTGCCTCAGCATGGAAAATACTAAAAATGTGCCGTGTTGGCTTAGGCTGTTTCTGATACAGATTGCAATAGGGAAGCTGAAGGGAAAACATCAGTTGCACTCACAGCCCGTATCTGTACATCGACTTGAACAGGACCCAGATCTTTAAAGAGTTAGATAGGAAATTAATTTATTTCCCACTCACTTTCTGGTTACCAGCTGTCCTCCTGACATAAAGTGATGGTCCCCATAAAGGCCTTCTAAAGAAGCAAGCAATTTCCTGAATAAATCAAGTTATCCTTTCCTTCTTCCTTTTTTTTCTCCCTTTCAGTGACTGGTATCTTTGGTGACAACTCCGAGCAGTCTTGTTACCAGCTGCTCTAAACTAGGATTTTTGTCATTTCACCTCGATATTTTCTTCCTTATTGTTTCCCCCAAGTGCACAAAACAATGGCTTTGAGTGCTATGTACAGGACTCGCAGCCGAAGGAGAATTGTTTACGGTGACACATATCAAACTAAGGTTGGTTTCTTGCATAAGAATGCAAATAAGAATTTGTTCCTTCAAAAAATATCTTTAAGTTTTTAACTTCTGCAAAAGAGTGTGACTTCAAGAGTTTCATCTTCCTTTGTATAGATCCATGGAGACCAGTAGAAGTTGCTCTGAATGTGTAGGTTGAAAATAGTTGTGACTATTGACTTAGAGTTGTTTGCATTGGACATTTACAGTATCACTAATTTCTCCTGATTAATAATGTAATAACTGCATGACTGGAGACCCTAAATATATAGTATTATGAATTTATATCCAGCACTTCACTGCAGAAATAGTAATTCATGGGCCTCTACCTTCACTCTTAGGGCCTCATTGTAAACTCCCTATTCCTCCATTAAGCCTTTTAGTGGGATTGCTCATGTGAGCACGTGCTGCTCACAACTGCAGAGTCAGACCCTTATAGCCGTGAAGTAAATCACTATTAGTAGGAAGCAAATACCTGAGAGAAGAAAGTCTGCTGGTTTCTTTAAGCTTTGAACCAAGCCCACAAAGAGTTAAAAATAAATAAGCATCATAGAGCAATATCCTAGTTATTTTCTAAAGATTGCCAAATTTCATTCTAAAAGGGAATTTCTAAGCAGAATTTTACATATAAAATACTGTAGGTATTGAACATAGTTTTTGTGCATCAACTCTGTGCTGAACTGAATCTTTTCCTTGTAAATGCACTGAGCCTTAAAAGCAATTTCTGTCATGCCTTTCTTTCTATTCCTATCTCTTTCATCACCATCCAAAAGGAAACACTTTAACTTCAGGCAATAAGAAGCTTTTAATTCAGATCTAAGTTTACACAAGCTATCACCATTATAGTGTAAAATGTAAAAAAGAAAAAAATGTAAATCATAGTTAAAAATTTAATTATATCATTTCTGCTGTTTTGCCTGTTTCAAAATATATAATAAAACTTCAATAAATTATATTCTGGGTCATATCAGCATCTTCTCAAGAAAATGAAGTTAAATCTTGTAGTAACCAGCAGCTTAATTTTCATTAGGCTAGCTATTCGATAATTAGTCATGCACCATAAATCAAGTCCCCAAGTCTTCTCCAGGTTTCTTAATTGAAAATTATTGTTTCTTGGCTCTGTGGCTAAATGTGCAGCAAGTATGTGGAATGATAGATGCTGAATCTAGCACAAACAGTTTGAAACAGTCAGAACTTGATAGATCATTGCCCTGAAGGGGCTTGTAATGGTGGAGACTGTGAATTTCAAAATTAAAGGTTTGTTCTTAAAAATCACAAGTGTAAAAGCTAGCTGTAGTTTACCAAATATGTCCTAACCTTCAGCCACTTTTCCTTTCACTGCTAGCTGGACTTCAGTTGTTTTTCTAGTGACAATTGTAATGAGTTTGACTGAATATATTGGTAAGTTAAAATGTTGGCTTGGAAAGACCCAAATTGAGATAATTTTTGCTCTCTGTTTTGTTGGTGGTGTTCTTTTTTTCTGGTAAATCTCTTTAACAAATATGGAAGTTGTTTCATTTTTGACACTTTCAAATACTGAATGAAATGGTGGCAGTCATCTCAGAGCCAATATGAGAGAACAGATGGGCTTGTTGCACATGCCCCAGGTCATAAAATAATTTCAGATATGATGCAATTGTGGCTAAGTAAAAGACTTATGCAAAGTCAGAAATATATTACTTCACTGAAAGAAGGGAACACTTTGTAGTTTTTCTTTTGACAGCTGAGCAGACTTTGCACAGAGCTCAGCTCGTGTTTGCCATTCTGTAGATAGGGACAGCCACAGGATTTTCTGCCATTCATGGCTTGCTTCGGTGTGATCAGGCCAAGACCTGATGATGACCACAGCAGGAAGGAGTGTGAAACGCTCCATAAATTTAAATGTGGGAATCAATTGATACTAAAACTGGGCCTAAGATTTTTAGCTGAGAATTTCCTAACCATGTTGGTAAATTCCTACTGAAAACCTCCTCGCACATTCCTTCTTCGAGAAACAAATGTAGACTTGGGGCTGACCAAGGGATTTATGTGTGATCAGATAAACTGAGACTTACATTACAGTTAGACCCAACATCACCCTCTGTAACCCATGCTAAAATTAAACAAGGTTTAATTTTGACTTCATGGGCAGAGACTAGGGCCCAGCCCTGTGCTCTTGCCCTGGGACATCCCTGGGGGATGGTATAAGGCGCTGAGCCTGGAGCAGACTTTCCATGCGGATGTCCTGCATGGATCTGCTGTTGTGTGGTACAGATGTTTTTCTGCTGGCAAGGTCCATCTGCTTCCGAGATTAGTTCTGGACTGCCAGTTCCATGATTTTTTTGTGCATGTAGTAGCTTTATAAATGTGTTGCTAATATATACACACTAGTGAAAATCCCTCAGAAAAGACAGGTGCGTGATGAGTAAGAAAATGTTAAGAAGGTAGAGATTTAAAAGAGCATGTTGTCAATTGGGAGTTTCTTAAAATATATAATCAAATAATTACTTTATTTGTGAACCATGTTATTTTCAGGGGTCTGAAATGACTGTGTGCAATTTTATTTTTGAAAGACTTATTCTTGGAAGGGAGTCATTTGCCTAAGGGCAAATATTGATTTCATTCAGCTGTCACCATCCTTTTTTAAGATGTTACGGACAGAGAGCCAAATTCAAGCCTAGATTTATTCAACTTTATTTTATGTTTGCACTGTACCAAATCTAAATACAGTGCTGTGATTACAGACAAGAATTGTTTTCCAGTCAATTGCTCCAGTTTCACATCAGACTAGATCACAGCTGTGTAGGTGGCTGAGTAAGGAAGAATCGGGGCCTGGGGGTGACAGCAGAAAACAAGGGAGTGACATGTGCCTGATCAGGAGTGTGGAGCCCGGCCCCAGGGAAGGCAGCTCCCTACTGGACTGCAGCAGTGGTGGAGACTTGGCATGGCCCTTGTGGTGGGAAATGGAAGGGAACCAAAGCCGACCCACTCTGCTTCCGTCAGGAGGTAGAGGCTGTGCTTTTTGTATACTTCCACTTCCCATTCAGCATTGCAGTACAGAAAGGAAGTTGGACCTCAGGCTGCTGTCCTGGTATGCAGGGATTCGAACTGTTGCTTCCTGAAGTGCAGGTTTGGTAGAATCATAGATTACAAAGCTGAAAGAGACCATTTTGTGCAATGCCTGTGTAAAATAGGCCATGGAACTTGCCTGGATTAATTAAAATGAGCTGGCATGTCAGTGGTGACGTAAAATCTCCACCATTGCCCAGATGCGTGCTTGCACTGAGGCCACATGAGCTTGCTTGGCTGTGGCGTCTAATCAGGACCATGCAGCTTGGTGGCTTCCTGCTTATGGTGGTCTGGGCCTGGAGGCACTTTGTTCCGCTGCAGCCTGGCAGAGACAGCTAATATTTTATCTGAGGGCTGGGCAGATCAGGATTTGTCCTGTGGATACCTGTGGCGAGCCAATCAGGGTTCTGATTCTGCTGAGGACTGTGAGAGGTCTGGGGGACTGGTTTTTGACAGAATCATAGCAGGGCTAGTGTCTGGATTCCTTGTCAATAAAATATTGCAAGCTATTTTTGTCAGATTTTCACTGAGAAATGTAGAATTATTACACTATCAGCTGTTCTTAACATGCATTTCATTAGCATTTATGAAAAAATTTTATGGCTGATAAGATTTACACCTGAGTTAAAATATTAAAACATCAGCATTCTCAGTTTTATCTGGCTCTTAGAACTGGAACAAACAGATTCAGATTCAGAGCTCAAAACCCCACTACGGTCCCATCCTTACCACACACACACACACAAATAAAATTGAATAACTGGGGTCTAAGAGGATATTTTTATTTGATAATCAGCTGATCAATCTAATCAATCAAACTCTAACTAATCAAACTTAATGTCCATGACATTAAAACTTCAGGAGTAACAATCATATTATTAGGGCATAAAGCAAGTAAGAACACATAGGATAATTTTTATTATAGGGCTTTTTTATTTTCAAGATGTAGAGCATGTATATTTTATTTTGCTGATGTTTTACCCCATGACCTATAGACTAAAAAAAATATATCAAATCTTTTTACTCCATCAAAGCTCTTTTCACCAGCACCCCACAGTCAGAATCTGAGCTTACATACACAGAATAGTAATGTGTGTGACTGAAATAGTGTCCTTGGGCCATTAAAATGAAAAAGGTTATAAAATACTATAGATGTTGTTCCTCACAAGACATGAACTCATCCACACTCGGTATATCTAGGTAGAATTTCTTATTAGTGTCATATATATGATGTGAGCAGCAACTAGTGGATAGATGAATTTGAATGGGGATGTGTGGTCCATGAAAAGAAGGGGCAGTGCTTACTCAAATGCTGTTAAAACTCCCTCATTTACAGCTCCTGGAGATGAAACATACAGCAGATTGCCTGTAACCATAGCAATTGGCTCTGACATGAAAGGTCTCCAGCATAGAGGTAGTGGTAATGGCAGAAGCAGTGTGGAAGATAAAGGTGTACAGACAGAGACAGTACCAGGTGGAAGTGAACTACTAAATAAGTGAAGACAAGGGGCCCTAGATGGATTCAGGCAGATGAGAAGGTTTGGGTTGTCAGTGTGAGCTGGGGAGAAGGAAGGGAAGCTGAAGAGAAACAGGAGGTTTTGCTGCTAGCCTGCTGCAAAGGATGGAATCAGAATATGGAGGATACTTTGCTGCTGTAAGGCTGCACCCTTGCAGTTTCTTGTCTTTCAAGAGTGGAGGATGGCTGGTTTTCAGGGATCCTCATGCATCAGTGTCCCACGTAGTGCACAGAGGGAGCCTATTCTTAGGTCTAGTTCTTAGGTCTTGGAGAAGGGTCATGGTGTGATTCCTGCTGTCAAAATGCAACACTCAGAAAGACGTAGATGTTCTCTGTGCCAAAGCAGAGCCAGAGGTGCATATCTGCAGGTTCACAATGTGGTAGGAAAATTCCCAGTAGAAAAATGTCAATGAGAGATGGGGAGGAGACAGTTCCAAAATCTTCAATTGCCTCCAGTTATAAACATTGGTATAAATAAAATATCTGAGGCTTTTACATTTCTATTTTTCTTGGTCTCAATTTTTAGATTTTTTTTTTTTTTTTCAAATGTACCAAAGTAATTACCTCTTACTATTTAAGACAAAAATAAAGGGAATCAGTTCTAACAAGAAAAGCTTGTATCTTGTAATCCATAAAATCATGGATGTTATTAACTTTTTATAATAACAATCAAGCTGTCACGTAAGTCCTAGACAAAAAATAAATAAATCCATTTTCAAAAAGTAAACCATATGAATAAGCTAGGAACTGAAGATCAGGAAAAGTTTATTGTTCAAAACATTTAGATTCATATGTATAAATTGCATCTATCCCAAATGAATCTTTGAACTCTTTAAAAAATTAGGACAGATCTTCCAAAGACTTTGGTCATTGTTGCCATCAATTTTTTCAGTCTTGTTGAGTTTTGATTGGAAAAAAACCTTGGCAGAAGGTGTTCTGTGTGCTTGTGATCTTAATCTCTCTGGTTAGGGACAAACTCAAACTTCATTTGAGCAACTGGGATAACACCTGACTAAGAGCACAGAGCAAGGAATCCAGCAGCAAGAGTCTGTGGGTGCAGTACTGTACTGCAGGGCTGAGCTGGCTTCCCAAGGAGGAGGCTTAGATCCCACACCACAGCCTGTAAATGTCCCACCGTGTGCAGGATGTATAAAACCTTTGGTCTCCCTCACATTGCCTTTCCACTACTTTTTCTTTGCTTATAAAAGTTATTTTTGGTCAGCCAGGCAGTTCTTTACAGAAGGCATAGTAAACATGAGGTTTATACAGCTATGTGTCATCTTTAAATCTACTCAGCTCCCCAAGTAAAAAATAGGATCACAGCAGTGAACATTTTAATAAACAAGCAAAGGCATTTTACAAAAAAAAAAAAAAAAAAAAAAAAAAAAAAAAAGAACGGAGAGAAGGAGGATGTTACAGTTCAATGCCTCGTATCTAGGCTGTAGAAATGAGGTTGAGGCTTGTATACATGTTCCTGTTTTGAAATATTTTGTCCCTGTGTCTGGTCCTGAATTAGAACAGTAGAGGATCAGCTCTAATTCACTGTTTCACTCTTCTGATTTTGAAACAATCAGAAACTTGTGAAGCCAGCTGACTGTGCAAGATTTTGGGGCTAAAATCTGATTAAACAAGGTCGCTGGATATTACCTACTGTCAAATCACCAGTTAGTTCATTTTTTCAGTATACCTCTAGGAACATCTGATTGCCCTGAGATATCTGCTGAGAGAGAGAGATTCTAAGTTTAAGGATTAGCTAGCACTATTGTTGCTAGTGTCTGGCTAAGTTTCTCTTTTTGCTATGATTTGTGTTTCTAAATTAAACTTGGAATGGTGCTAGCAGCTTGGGGTAAGCACCATTTATAAGTTCAGATAAAAAAATAAATTAGAAATATAAACTAAAGCCTGGACTACCAGCTCAAGATATCTTCCAAAGTTTATGTACACCATCACTTTGCAAATCTAGATTGTTGTCAGTTTCTTGGACTTTAACACCTGCAAAATATGGGCAGCGTCACTGTCAAATTGAAAAGAGTCTTCAGTGATTGGATCCAAGTCTGCAATCATCAACACACTAAATTGGTAATAGTAATTTCAGAAGAAGCTGAATCAAGACTGATAATTTCTCCCATATTATATTTATGTACATTGTAATGTAATAAAATGTTCCCCAAGGAAATTTCCTTTGCTCTGCATAGCACACAATACCAGTTGAACACACTTCTTACCTCGTTATGTGTTTTATCTGTTGATATTACACTGTCATTGGGAAATATCCTGCCTTATATGGGTGCAAGACTTCTTGAATGTTTTTTACGTCTTGGTCAAATGTAAATATGTAATCTTAACTATTGTAAATGTTATATTATTTTTCTTAAAAAAAAAAGCTGTATGCTTAAAAACAAACCAACAAAAAAACAACACCATATTTGCCATAAAAATCCATTCTATCTTGGTTATAATGAACTAAACTAAAGGTTTCCAATTAAATAATGTGAATCCAGATAGATCTGAAAGGCATTCAGATTCTTTTAAGGTGTTTATGATACCAGTATTTAGAGATTATGTTTCTGCTGGAAGCTGCTGTTCTCTGGTAGAAGAAGTAACTTCCAAGAGGGGAAAAAAAAAAAAAAAAAAAAAAAAAAAAAAAGCTTTTCTGCAAGATATGGGTTACTTTAAAAATCTGTGAGGGCATCAATTTTCCACTCTAAGGTCAAACTGTAGTCAACACTGATGTCAGCCCATGCAAGCACATATCAATAATGACAGTATGCCTCAGCCAGCAGGGCTCTTACCTCTTGGCTAGAAGGTCAGAAGTTTAAGTGTCTCACCAGGACTTGGGCTGATTCTTAATGCTGACATGGCAGTGCAACACCAGGGAGGTGTTGAACTGTTTGAGGTGCTGTCCTTCAGGAGATGAGATGTTAATCCAAAATCCCCTTTGCCCGTCCCTGCTGCCTGTCTAGGCAGTATCTCTGTGGCACATTTGTGAAAAGAGGCCAGCTAAGCCTACCTCCTGGCCAAAACTCCATCATACAGCAGTGAGCTTGACTGTCCAAGGAAGAGCACAAACCCATTGTGTTATTGCACCACCATTACTGTGTTTAGTTAAGAATAATGGAAACACTGTCAAGCATTTTAGGATACACAGGATGTGAAGGGCCTAATGCAAAAGCCAAAATCTAATGCAGTTTTCTAAATTCTATTGTTTATCGTGTCTCTGTACACAGACACACAAACACATTATATGTATATTTAGAAAGTGAGGCTCTGTTAAAAATTACATTCAGCTTGCACCCATTCCATTTATATTATGTTGAGTAATTATATCCTTTCCTTCAAATTGATTTTTTACCATTTTGAAATACGAACTCTGCATTTAATATCAGACATTCTTTATTAAAGAAATGTATTGTTTAGCTTGTCATGATAAAGAGTTGCTTTTCCATAAGTACATTAAGCATGGATACTCAGGGGATGTTTTCTTCAAAGCAAGTGGAAATTCTGGGAAGAAACGTGTTATAACAACTGTCTGTAATTAAAAATGAGAAGTAGTAGAAAGCTTGGATGTTCTCTGTAGAATAGGGTGCTATATGTAGCATTATTGAAATGCTGTCTGAGGTTGATTATGGACTAAGAAGTCTGGATGCTTCATGTCATGTCATGTCATGTCATATCATGTCATTTAATTTCATTTCATTTCATCTTTTTTTTACTTTATTTTACCTGAAACATTAACTGTTAAACTGTTAAAAAAATTTAACATAGACTGTTAAATGTGTATTTTATTTACAGTACACTACTGATAAATGCATGCCTATGTGATGTAAACTTTAGGATCTCCATATAAAGAGTTAATATGGAAAAGGTTATTAGGTGACTATGAGTTTGAGGGCAAATCAGAATAATGCAAGAATTTTCCTCCCCTCTCTAATTAGAAGCACTATGATCTTCTGATATCAAAGTATCTATTTGAAATAATAAAGTGGGGAGTAAAACTTCAAAATAACACAATCCCCCTTTTTTAACCACTTTGCATAATATAAAGTGCTTAAACTCTTTTTGCAGCAGTCCTGCTGGCTTTCTGTTTCTTGATATTCTGACCATTTTTGAACCCTTGAACTCTGACAGAGAGGAGGGACTTGGAGAGGTTGTCATCTGATCTATATAAGAAGGCAAAAGGAATAGCTTTCTCTTTAATAGCACTCTTTTCTGCTTAACAGTTGGTGGGAGATTAAAATGATCTAGGTGGTATAAGGCAGGTTAAAGGTCAAGGGACACCACAACTCTCCCTCTCCCCTACATGTCAAAATGTAGACAGGTCGTTAGAAGTTAAAATTTTATGTCCCTTTCCCAAATATTTTGGTCTATTTATGCACTAATTTTTAATGTAATTTCCAATTCTTGGGGGGGACTGGACCCCTACTAGGCTACTGTCCAGCCCGCGTAGTCGTCAGGTGCTGACATTCTGAGTTTCAGCCATATTAATTGGTGCATAAAGGCTATAATCCCTCCTTTGAAGCCCAAGACTGATTTTTAGGCAGTACTTCAAAAGCAGCACACAACTGAAGAGGCATATTTCCTACTAGCACTGAATCAACATGATTTACTCTGCATTCGTCTACATACGCCTTGCATATTTGGCTGCACAACAAAAAGGTGTGAGTTGGCTGTTATATAGTCTTAAGGAGAGGTTTTTACTATCCTGAAGATGATATATGACCTCATCTCAGACATACCGTTCCAGATCTTTGCTTTAAACATCATTATGAAAGTATAAACTCCTATATCATGCTATTGTTGCCAATGAAAAATTGTGCCTTAATGTTGCTAGATTTTTTTTCTCCCTGCAACATCATATTAAAACTATAACTTAGAATGAGGCTGATTCTTAAACCGTGAATAAATAAGGCCTATGTTTTTAAAAAGCAAACCTTTTCTGAAACACAGATTTTAATATCTTAAACACTGCAGCTTCTTAATTAAATGAAATTGTGATCCAGCAGCAAATATCCATTATTAAGAATAAATAAACATACTGTTTAGGTTGTTTTCAGGAAAACAAAATGGGCAAAGAGGTCTTCTAATTGTAAATAATTTTCTAGCAAAGGCAGAGCTAACAGCATAGTGCTAGTGTGTACTTCACTTCTGGCTGTGCTTCTTTTTGGGGCGGTGTGTACTTTGCTTCTGGCGGGCTGTCCGCAGAGCCGCACTATAGGGACTTTCTCATACAGGATTTGCCAAGTATACTTAGTGTTATGTTTGAGAAAGATTAACAATATTTCAGATCAAAGGAGAATCCTGCTGCACGGTCTTACAAGATTGTCATTCACTCCCATTATGGCTCATTTGCACAAGATTTTCATGTAATACGAACCATTGTTTTGATGGCAGTGATTTGACATAAAGACAGGGCCAAAATGCATCCCAGAGTCCCGCTCCACCAGGCTG
This sequence comes from Nettapus auritus, assembly GCA_011076525.1. Taxonomy (NCBI): domain Eukaryota; kingdom Metazoa; phylum Chordata; class Aves; order Anseriformes; family Anatidae; genus Nettapus; species Nettapus auritus. Next base: position 488,653 of record CM021773.1, on the reverse strand, counting down.
GGGGGTAGCTGGGGTGTAAAGAACTTGCCAATCATAAACCACAACTTTCTCTCAGCTGTGTTAAAGCCTTTATCAGGTGGCAAACTTTTCAATGAGCATTGGTTCTAGGACGAAAACTAACAATGGCCACTTTTGTTAGGGCATAGATGCTGCTTTAACTACGCAAAGTTTTGGTTAAGATGAAATGCAAACATCAAGTTAGGGGTAATTTTGGTCAGCCACATAGTCCTATGGTTTGTTCACTACTTTGAAGAACTGAATTTGTTTTAAGATATTTTACAAAAGTTGGAGAGCCCCCCGCCCCCCCACCCCCCCGCTCCCCATATGACATATGAGAAATATATTTCTCCCAATATTTGTGTTTTGACCTAATAGCTTCATTTTAAGGATCAAATTTTCCATATAGGTGCTTTTCAGACACTTTAAAATGCAGATGTATTTAACTGTAGTGCAAAACAGTAATCAATAAAATTAATTAGAGAAAAAAAAAAGTGATGCGTATTGAATAATTTTCTTTAAATCATGCCTTTGAAGTAATAGTTTTTAGAGTAAAGTCTGATTTTATGGGTAAATAAGTGTTGAACTTTACAAAGTTGGTGGAACAGTTTTTTTAGATTCTGATTTAAATCCAAGTCTGGACAAAGCCTGTTGCTTTGGCTTTAATACACCCTATTGGGCTTAGGTATCACAGGAAACTCAAGGCAGCAGTTGTTCTGAAACGTCTCAGGCCCAATCCTGCAATTCTTGCAGGGCAGAGCTCCCATTGACTTCAGACAAGGACTGCAGGATGCCCATTCTTTCCCACCCAGCTAAACTGCTTAGGTACATTTATGAAAGTTAAACATAAAGTTTCATCTGCAACTGTAAGTTTGTTTCTGTGCATTTAAATTGTCATTAACATTTTACCATTTTTTTATCTATCTTTTGAGGCTTAATATATATTTTTTTTTTTTTTTTTTTTTTTTTTTTTTTTTTCAACAGTGAATGCATGAGAAAATGTAGCACATTACATAGGGATTTAGGAAACAATTTACTTCAAAGAAATAATGGTGTCTTTAAATCTGTTACTTATGCATGTGGATGTATAATGCTACTACATGCATACAAAAAACTGCAGAAAATTTATGGTACATAATATTATTTTAAGATGTAAATTGTATATTCCTCTTTGGTTTTGCTTGTATAATTAGTTAATACTTTTTTTTTATGGATAGAACACCTGAAATAATTTGTTATAAACTACAAAGAGTATTTTAGAGTGAAAGAAATGTTGAAGAATAGCACCACAGTGCTAGGTTTCAAATTGTTTTCAGACTTTGGTTTGCAAGTTACACTTAAATACAACTGGTGTACTTTTAAAATAAAAACAACTGAAATATCCTTATATAAAAATGTATGATGGAAGGAACCTTGTGGCTGGGTTGTAAAGTCTTGGTAAATGGACTGTAAAGTGGAAACAGTGAAAAACATTTCACTTGGGTGACGATAGCTGGCATCTCACTTTCAGTCTGTCACAAAAATGATTTATTTCAGGAAACTCATTGCAGTGTGTGGAAGGTAGCATCTATATGTCAGCAATTCCACTGGCATTTCATAGAAAGCTTAAAAATATAAACATTAAACTGTTAAATCAATGTTTTTAGCCTTCATCAGGAAATGCTTGAAAAATACATGAGCAACAGCGCCCTCTGCATCTGAAAATCCTCCGATTATTAAAACCAGACTAGTACTTGCAATAGGGAGCCTTTTAATTGCAATTACTGTTGTTTTCAGCTGCTGCAGGTATATGTGAGGCAGGGAGCTGGAGAAGGGGGGAGATATATTCTGTTATATTTTTTTAGTGATATGTAAATTTACAATCTACCTGGTCACTTCAGCACCTTTAGGTACAAGAATTGCAGTAATATGTATTTTAAAGTTACCTGGAATAAACAAGCATGGAACAGAATGTTTTACTTTTGAATTCCCTTTGGCATAGTTTAGATCCATGGTATGTTGTTAACAGTGAAGTATATCACAGTCTGGAGTTTTGGTTTAGGACAAATTTAATTTTAAAATTTTATTTAATTTTAATTTAATTTTATTTTAACTCTTTAAATATTACGTACAGAATCAGAACTATCTGTTTCTTTTAGTGCTTAGGGCGGTATTCTGGGGACTTTACAGAAACCAGTGGTAAAGCCAGAGTCTGATGCATGACAATATTGTATGATTTGTAAGACATAATGCTGTATTTTCAGCTGGGAGCTAGCTATTTTTTGCAAGGCTCAAAATAGAGCTGTACAAGCAAGTAATTATTATAAAAGTGAATTAATTTGAAATAAATTCTTTATGTTCCAACAATAATAGATGGAAGAAAATAGTCCTGTGTGAAAAGTTCTTGCATAATATTTCTTGATGATCAAAAAGAAGAAAAATTAATTTGTACATGCTATTTATATAAGCAATTAGTATGGCTGAGATGCTAATTAACTTCATAATATTCTTAGCTTATTCCTATAAAAGGCATAAAATGAGCTGTCCAAAAAAATCACACTATAAACGTTATATTTTTCTTAAATTAAATGCAGTGATTTAAAATATTTTCCACTGACAATTTATTTCCTCAAACCAGAAGAAGTGAAATATTAGAACTATATGTATGTTACATATACATGAAGTATAGAAAACTACCAGCATACTTTGATTTTTTCTTAATAGATTATCTTTTTTTTAGTCCTTTGGTAAGGATAATTTAATTCTTTTTACTATTTCTCATCACCTCATTTGTCAATAATTCCTTATCTTTAATATGAAATTAGCTTCTAATAACATTTTATTTTCCTGAAATACGAGTTTTAGAAATGTTCAGGGTTATTTCTACATGGAATGGAGTTTATGAATTCAAGGAAAAAATGAGTGAATTGTATAGAAACTGTATTATAAAGGACTCATTTTGTAAAATTAAAGTAGTAAAATTAACATCAAAGAATGGTATTTTCTTGCTTTAATAGAATGAATGTAGATCTACGTTTACAAAATGATATTAATGTGACATAATATACTTTTAAAATTTACTCATTTAAGAAAAGCAAACTGTCTTTGTCAAAGCAATTTAGGAGAGGTAGAAAGTCTAAAATCATTCTGCTTCTGCATATCAACCAAATACTTTTAAATGAAATTCTCAGACATATCCGAACATTAAGGTATGCTCAGATTATTGACATGAAAGAGGTTTAACAATAAGAAAACAATAGTTCTTTGTTATATCTCTACTTTTAGCAATTTAAGTTGCTGCTTAGAAAGATATGAAGTCACACAAAATTTTCAAAGATAAAGCACTAATGACTCTTAGTATCACTGTGTTCATTTTAAGAGCAAATTAAAAGAGTGAAAGAATGGTGCAAATAATTGTTTCATATGTTCTTTGCTTGTGACTGCTGTAATCATCCAGGCTGATTTACAAATGTAGACTTGAAGGTTTCTCAGCTTCCTGCAGTGTAGAAGACTGTTACTTTGGCACTCACACTCATGCCCTTGTAATCACCACTCAAAACTGTGCCCTGGTACTTCCAATTCCCAGTCTCTTGATTGAACACCTCATTCTGTGCTAACAAGGTGTCCAAAGTATTTGAACAGGAGCTGCAGTCAGAAAATTGTTAATGGTTTCACTCATTAAGAGTTGCTGCACTAGTTTTGGTAATTTGGTAACTATCTAAATTGCAAGTTGATTTTTTCCTTCATTTTAAAGAATGATATTAAAATTTGAGACCAGGAACATTAACAGCTACAAAACCCCAGAAGAGTGCTTAAATCACTGTATTTGTATTAAAGCAAAGGATTTTCATAGCAGAAAGTGCATTGTTTTATTTTTGCCTTTATGTTTTAAAATTATTGAGAAATGCAAAAACAAGTATTAGAGGGAAACCTAAAGTCAGAAAGTGCATTAAAAGGGAATAGTGATGACTGTAAAACAGGCTCAAGATCTTAAAGAAATTATTTAGAAAGCAAAGCTGGTATTAAAATTACAAACGAAAGTCAGAAAGAGTTCACCTTGGGCCTGGATGCACTTATGGGTACTTGGGTTTAAATTCTTTAAAATAAAAGAATTTACAGCTGTAACAAACGGTAGTATACGTACCTGAAAATTGGCCCTAGGAGTCTTAAATAATTTTTGTTATAGTGCAAGCTAAGCAGAAAGTAAGCCAAGATCAGTGGGCCTGATCCTGCAATCCATATTCAAATCAAATAAGAATCTTTTCCTTTTTCACTTGTCTATCTTGCTTGCGTGCAGCATCTAGGAAAAAATATATTCCCTGGGAAAAAAAAAAAAAAAAAAAAAGGATTTTTTATTATTTTTATTATTTTTATTATTTTCTTGAGCTACGGAATATAGGGAGCAGGGAGTAGGTTCTGTTTTCAGACAACAATTCAACAGTTTACACCTTAAGCAATTTCTCTGAGAGAAGAATTTTCCTCATGAAAATTTAAATTTTAGAGTAGAAATTACATGTCTAAAAAAGAGGTGGAAAAGAATGGTCTGCAGATTTTTATTTAATCCATTAAAAGTTTAAATCATCCCTAATAATTTTTAGTGTACTCTTTCTCAAAGGGGGATTAAAAGCATTTCAGTTAGTCACCCGATGTTGCATCTTTTGGCCAGGTTTTGTGGTTTTTCAATTACATATATCTATCTTTAAAAATACTCCACTCTTCTCTGTTGCTGTGAAATATATATCCACAAACCAAGGGAAACTATAATAAAATGCTAGCACTGACTATGCAGAAAGCACTGTCAAAAGCACACTGTAAACAAACAGGGAAGAGATCTTTTTTTCTGTTGTTTTTCTTCTACCATTTAAAGTATTCTCTGTAACTTTAGAAAGCAAACTATGTTCCGTCAGAAGTGTAGATACTGTCCTTGCGGTGTTGTTGTGGTGATTTAAATATGTTCTGTACTGAACAAGTATACACTTTAATAAAAAATCATACAAGAAAATGTAAAAATAATATTGTAGATATTTTTCCCAATATGAAATATGATATGATTTGGCCTTCACAGAAATATTCTAACCAGCAGGCAATACTCATCTGATTTTGTTAGAGAAGGATCTCTCTTAGATACCTCCTTTAACATCCGTTAAAGTCTTTCATAAAGTTATGCTAGACACATAATTTGTCTGTTGACTGGGATATCTCTCCAAGGTACACAGTTCTTTTTTGTGATGGGAAAAAAAAAAAGTGCAAGCAAAAGAGCAGAATGAAAGCATTATTTACAATGCTGGTAATGTTTATGCTGTGAGTAAGCATGTATGTGTGACTTGTTGAACAGAATATGCTTTTTGAACATTATAGGAGCACACTGCATATTAGTATTTTACATTAATTCCTATCTTTATTCATGTTTTTTAAAACTTTAGCATTTGTATTTAACAAAAAGTTGAAATTATGCTGTAGGAAGCATAATAAGGAAAGGCCATTTTATTTGCTCTATTAATAAGCATTCCTTTGTGTGTCCATTTCACTTTTCATCTCTGACAGCAGTTGCAGAGGGGATGGGTAACTAATTTTTTGAAGGGAAATTTGCTTGAATTTTGGTGTGTGACCAGTGTACTTCTGAACTAATCAATGGAGATTTTTTTTTTTTTTTCCTTTTAGTAGTTAAGCCATTCCTCTGGAACTGATTGAAATGATAAAACCTCATCTGTAAATTGAAAACTTTTTTTTTTTTTTTTTTTAACTGGAAGTTGAATGCAGACCACGGATTTTCCATAGAAAGATTAGAGACATAATGGTCCCTGACTGTGGAGGCATTTTTTAGTTTTATTGTTTGTTTTTCATGAATCAGGCAAAAAGTTATTTAAATTAAGTCTGATATCATCACTCTAATAGAATATCATTACTGATCTTTATAAAAAAATATTTAAAGTCAGCAGTGTGTGGATGTAATATCAATAGCTATTTGACCAACTTCCCCAAACAATTTTTTCCTTATTGAAAAGCAAGACTACTGATGACAGTGATCACTCATGATGCACATACTTCATACCTCACACATTATCTTTTTATGTTAATTGCATGTATCAGATATACTAACTATTGTTTCATGATCGATAAAGGGTATTTATTTACTGTTTTTTGAAAATAGTAATTAAAGGAAAAATCAGAACAACCTTTCTCCATGAGAAAGAAACTCTGTGAATATTTCCATGTAATTAAAAATACATGACAAAATACAAGTGTTTCCTCCAAAACTTAGTCTATGGCTATGTATGTACCACATGAAGAGTTCTGCTCTGATTCCATCCACTATGTAATTTATACTCATGTGTGTTTGCATGGACTGCAAGGAAATAGATTTTAATTAACCTGACATTTCATTTGTCTGTGACTCTGCTGCCTAACAGAATGCAGCACCTCATGCACCACAGCTACAGCATGTTAAATGTTAATACTTATGTAAATGTAGAGATTTTACTAACAGTTTTCTTTTGCCCCCTTGCTTCTCCAGATGCTATTCCAAATATGCAGAACGTCCCCAGAATGAGAACTTTTCTTTGCCAGAGTTGTCTGGATTGGTCTCTTTGCCAGGGGAGGAGGAAGCTTGGGGCTGCGTGAACCAACTGATCCATCCCAGACTTGGCACAGACATTGGTGGCCCTTTTCTGCCTACTAGTCCGTCTGATTGGGCTTTCTATAAAGCTCATCCTTAAGTGAAAGGTGGATTCTGTTGCTCCCAGATGTATTGTGCCCTGTGAAATGACATTGATCTAGTGTAAAGGCAGAATCTGCACTTTAAATAAAGGCATTCCAGAAAGGAAAAGGCTGATGCCTTACCTTAATAATCAATACAGCAGCTGAAAGATAGTTGGTGTGCCATACTAGCACAGCCAAAGATAGGACATTCCTTCTGAAAGCCATCAGTTCTACAGAAATTTGCCACTGACCTGAAGAGAAAGAGAACTGAGGTCTTCTTCAGAGGCTCCACTCAACTGCTCATCCTACGGCTCAGCAGCATGCTCCTCCCAGCCATCTCTGCCAGTGATGTGTGCGCTGAGAAGGGAGCACATTTCCAATGCTCTAGCACAGAGAACAACTACAGGCAATGGGACTTAGAGGAAGGTGAGGATGAGAAGGCTTCTTGGCACTAAGGAGAAGCATCTTTCAAAACTTTCTGTTTCCTCTGCAACACAAGGGAAAAAGGGCTGGGGTTTCAGGGAAGATTAGTTAGAGCCTAAATCCAATCCTTAATAAGGATGTATAGTAAACATTTAGGTTCAGTATTGTCCTCACTCTAGCTACACAGGGAGAGTAAATTGATAACTTCAATTTTCCCTTTATTCCAATATCAGGTTTCTCTGCATTTCCTGTCTTACTCATCTCATCACTTTGTATCTCATGGTTCATATGTAACACTCAGCATGTGCTCTGTAAAAACGAATCACACAAGACTATGTGCATTATAATTGGTGGAGTGACTTATTCAGACTGGTGGATTCTTCTTGACTATGTTCAAAACCTCCATTTTGCAGCTGTAGTTAATGGTGATAATGGCATTAGTTACTGAGGATATTCTACATGAGTCAGAATGCTATTCGAAGCTATCTGTGTTTTTCATGCTGGTTGTTTATTTCTAATAGATTTTTTCTTTTAATATTCAAGATGTGGGCATGATATTTCAGCACAAGAACACCTAGTCCATTAAGAGTATTCATAAAAACCTTGATGGCAACTTGCTGAGCCAAAAATAGGGCAAGGCAATTTCTTTGATCCAGACTACATGACTAACAAGCTCAATGCAATATGTAAACAATGAGTTATCTGTATAGAAGTTGAAAGACACAAGCTGAACAGATGGGCAATATCCCAGAACTGTCATGATTCCCCTTTTTAATTTTTTTTTCTTTCTGTGTAATTCTTAAATTAAGTACATTTTACATAAGCCAGGTCTTTCCCAATCCCTGATGAGCCCATCTTCAAACTTAAGAGAAAAAGCACAGTAGGACTTTTGGAAGTTTTTGGCGAGTCAGGACCTCTTCAGGTTTGCCTTCAGATTTCACTGGTCTTCAGGGTGATTAATATCAGTATAACGATTTGCTCTAATCAGAGGAAATGAGGTTCAGAGTGATGTGGGCAGTGATGTCCAGAAGGACTCTGAAGTGGTTCAGGGATATGCATTCCTGTCCTCAGATCCCTACTGAGATCAGAGAAGCACCTTTGGCTTTCAGAAGAATATCTACCAGAAGGGCTTAATGTAAATGTTTTTCTGAGAGGAATAAGGAGGTCAAGGATGTCTTTTGTATTGATAAATGTGCTGACTAAAAATATGATGAATTTTACTAATTTTCCCAGATGCTCCTAAAAGCACTTTTATGGCTCCTCAGTTTTGTGTGTCTACATTCTTAACATTACTCTGTGCTAGTTTTAATCAGTATCTATTTTTGGTTAAAAATGTTCCTCACTTTCCACTGATGTAGCAAAGCAGAGCTGGAGTATTATGTAGAGCTTTCTGCCTGCTCTTGGTTTTCCCACAGTGCAATCAAACAAGCACAACATCAGTGCTTGTCATGCAAGTACTTTGGTGTTGCTGTGTGCACGTTGTGAGTCTTTTTCCACTGAAAAAATGGGCTTGGGACTGGTCCTGGCAATAGGCAAAGTAGCACTGCTGCAGGGAGCAAAGGAAGGGCCATGATGCCAGAGTATGCAATGCCTGTAGAGCCATGTGTAGAGCTCTGAGGAAGGGAATTGTCAGTAAGTCCAAAATTTTACTGCTAAAGTACTGTATAATCTGCTCTGAGTGCAAGTTTGCTTTGCCAAATCACAGATAGGCAATGCGGTCAAGGAAGAGTACAACACTGGGCACAATTGTCACTTTTTCCCTTTTTGTGCACAGCACGGTTTAGGGAGGAGCTTTGCCATGCTTCCGTGTCTTCAAGGTCCAGATGAGCCTTATGTGCTTGGAGTTGTTTCCTTATGCATGACATGAAAGCTGCAGGGCTGGAGGTCATTAACCAAGCATCAATTTTTTTTCTAAAGTTGTGTTAGAGAATCACTGCTATTTTTCCTTACTTTCACAGTTTAAGAAGTATCAGTGTTTCAATTTTTCCCCTTGGTGGTCTGTCTATATTTTTTGTTTACTAAGTTTTACACCATCATTCATAATTATACATTGCTTCTCACCATGCCTTTGTGCTCTATTTCTCCTTACACCCTACAAATTCTACTACATGCTAGTCTATTTTTGGCCAAAGTGTACTTATGATTTTTCAAAATATTAGTATTGTGAAATAGAATAACAGAAAATATCTATGAAGTAGTTTGTCTGTATCTGAAAGCAATGGCAGAGCTTCCAATTGGAGTTAGCTGAGATCTTTTGTTGATTTCGGGTAATATAAAAGGCATTTTTTTTATCAGCAAAATCTTTTTTGAGAGGTTGGTTTTATACGTTATATGTGAAAGGAATAAAAAGGAGACATTTAGGAAAAGTGTGACTATGTGAGTACAGAAAATATTTGATTTTCTGCAATCCTGAGAAGAAATAAACCTGGAATATATTTATTGGTGCATCCCAGATAAGCAATTTCTATTGTGATGTGTTCTCACAGAGACTGTACTATGGAAAATTGAGAATAATGGGCCGTGTCATGCCTTCAGTCCATGTACAGAACTCACACTGATGTCAATAGGAGCTCCCTTCACAAACTGGGGCCTATATATGACCCACAGAGTCACTACTAGATCTTTCCCATACATAACTACAAAATTAATGGAGCATTGTAATCCATTTTGAGATCTAATGAAATACACCGTGATTTAAATTGCAATTAAACAGAGAGATGTCAATAGGCATCGATGAGCTTTCCACATGAAGACAGCGACATTCCTGCTACAAACTTACAGCTTTTGAGGGGTAATGGCTCATACACTCTAAAAACACATTTACTCAGAGTGTTATTGATTAAACATCTAAGGAGACTTAAACATGTGAATTGTATCTTTAGTTGTGAGACATAATTTGAACATCCAAGACTGTCTCCATTCTACAAAGACCACAGAATCCCATACAATTTTAATTCAATATTTCTTAACCACCTACCTGAAAAAGTAGAGTATGATAATATTTTTAAGTTATGCTTTCATAGCAGGGAGTGGCTGGGAGGTTGTGGAGTTGAGGTGATTCACAAAGATGTCTATTTAAACTTTGTTAATTTGATGGTGTTTCACGTGTCCCTGCCTTTTTAAATTATTAAAGGTGATAAACAATTCTGGGGTCGTGTTTGTAAGGGAAATGTCATGAAATAATTAGGGCCTCTGTATTTCACAGCACAGAGAGACCAGATTTCACTACAACAGTGTTTAAAACTCTACAGCAGAACTTTTACATCCTGCAGTAATATTAATCTTCGAGTGCTCTGAAATATTTCATTCTCTGCTTCCTACCCTCATAAAAATACACACAGAGCTGTGGCTTGTATTTGAAATTACCCATTGACATAAAATATGAGGACTATTATTTTCAACTGTTTCAAGGAAGTGTTTTCTAGTGTTCTTAGTAGGCAGAACAGCTCTGGTCTTCAGGCTATAGCTCCCGTTACCCTGTGCAGAATTCGAACTCCCTGCTCACCCTCACCCTATGGACCCATGTTCGCCCAGGGCTTGGTGCATCATCCTGCCCCTTCTGCCAGCACCTGCCTGCTGCAAACTGGCTTTCTCACTTCTCCAAATAGTTGTTCACCCTTCTAAGTTTTACACTTCTGCAAAATAATAAAGAAGTCATTATACACTGTAATGTAATTATCTCTATGCTGGATGCGATGAGTGCTGGCCAGTGTATTGGAGACTCAAGGCTTCAGCAAATCCATGGTGTCCTGGAGATGAGTAATTTCCCATTGAAGGAAGAGCAGGGTTCCCTGGACTCCAGATGAATTAAATGAGAAAGCCATTCCTCTCATTCTCTGCAAACTCTGGCAGAAATCAGAATTTCATTTGCTTTTGAGACTTTTTTTTGTGCAATACTAAGAACTAGACCTTATATATGTTCTGCTTTTAAATGAAATAAGATATGCTAGAGCAATACGGCACAAAGTTAATTATGGAATACATTTCTCATTAAAGGAGTGTGAAAGTTATATATAAAAAAATCACAGATAGAAGCCCAAGAAAATGTAATATTTGTAATTTTACCATTGAATTTTTAGACACAAAGAAATTTTTACATTGACAACATAAATATCTTTTTTGATGTCTGTTTTTTTTTTTTTTTTTTTCTGTATGACCCTGTGTCTTCTTTAACAGTAAACTTGCCAATCAGTAGGCTTGGCAGCTATTTTGTGATGTTCTTATGAAGCAGTGAAGCAGTGGCACTGAGTAAAAATTACTTGGATCAGTTTTACTCCATTGCAACACCTCCATTTAATGTCCCACCTTGTTAGGGGGATGTATACTTTGCATTTGCAACACTGTGCTGAGTTTATCTCTAGGCAACATAGACACAGTCCCTGGAAACTAACCCAGGAGTATATCTAAAAGCTGTTTTTCCTTATTATTTCCTGACTTTCTGGACTCTAACCAGGACCAGAAAATTCTTAAATCCTACAAATGATTTCAGCCATTTGTAAGTTATAAGAGAACTCTGTTCAGTCTTGAATATCTGAGCTGATTTCTGTTCCTATTGCGGGCTGCTGTACTGTTGAGCCCTCTTTGGTCTGATTTTTTTTTTTTTTTTTGTTTGTTTGGTTGGTTTTGTTTGTTTGTTTGTTTGTTGGTTTTGCTTTGTTTTGTTTTTTTCTTCCCTTTGTCTGTTTTTTTCAGCTTACGCGTTCTCTATGAGCAAAGGGTCTCTGAACTCACCAATGCCTGCTTTCCACACACTTCATTTGGAGGCATAGTACATAAAACTTTACCGGGTTAATCTGGAAACTGCTTTCCCACTAAGGACTACAGGGAAAAAGTATCAGGTCTAGGATTTATTACTTACATTTTCTTTCTTGACCCTTCCCGCTGCCCCCCAAACATGATCTTTCGTCTTACCTTTCTCCTTTGATCAAGGTGCAGTCGCCTGCATAATAGAACAAATTTTTGGTCTAGTGAACAATGAAGCTCTACTTTGAAAGATCTACCAATTTCTATTAATTGAAGCAAACCTTCTTCCTCTCCACAATCAGTGGAATTTTTTCCACAGCTAAGTTGGCTAAGAACAGTTTAAATTATGTTTTTCTGGACTGAAACTCTCAGTTCCCAGATTATTCTTTTTACTCCTGTGAACATAGTGCTATACTGTATGTCAATTTGGTCTTGTTTGTGGGTTCATTTTCCCCTCCATTAGAACAGCTTTTCTCTCTTACTTTTTTTTTTTTTTTTTTTTTTTTTTTCCCTCCTTGTGATATTGTTCAAAGGCTTCTTATGATGCCTTGAAAAAAAGTTATTGATTGTTAGATCATTTCTCTCATTCATTCAGATGTTTTCTGGTCCCCAGATGGAAACATCACAGCTGCTGCTCTGGAATTCACTATCGACTTTTGTCTCTGGATTATCAGAGCCCCAAGCAAAAAGGCCTGAATCCAGGCACCGCTTTTCCCTATGTCGAGGCTTAAAGCTGTTATCCTTACAACTCAAAGGAAGTTCCACTGCCTGTATATGACCGGAGTCTGGAGCAGTAAGGTCCTATGATTGCTGTCTTTGAACTATTTTTCTAGTGCTCCTTTTTTTAGATTCTGTATTATTTTTTCAGCTCTTCAGTAGAAGCACCAGATCTCAGAGAGCAGTATGAATTTCTGCCTCCCTCTGCCGTTGTTGTTTCTGATCTGGTCATTTGTTTTAGGATTGAGGGCCAGGATCAGCCTGACAAATTAGTATTTTTCAAATTCAGCCTTTGCTGACCAGCAGCCATCTGCTCAGACAAAGAAGAAAGTAGGAAGGATTGCTGTGTTTAAAATGCTTTTCACCCAGTCCCTCAAGGAAAGCCTCTTTTTTAAATTCAAAGGCTTGTTATGATTCAAAGAAAATGCTTATTCTACAGACTGTTTCCTTTCCATTAAAGTTTATTTATACCCCTCTCCTTGTCTGAGGGTATAATTATGAATGATATAAGCTTGTAGTGAAAATTCTAAATTAAAAAATACATCTGTTGCAAGGATTCTCTCACCAGAAACCTTGAAAATGTTGTCCTGTCTGTGTATCTATATATCTCTCTCTCTCTCTAGGTTTATGGCTATCCTTTATATGTTCCAAAAGTAAATGGGATTAGGTTGGTCACTGTATATTTTAACTGCTGTATACATTCATGAAAGGGATAAAAATATGTGGAAATCTGAATATATTTTTTACTTATTTATATTCATCTTTTGATCACATTTTCGCTTGCTAAAAACCGAGGGGATTAAACTGCATTGTTCTTCACCTTCTTTTTATATAACAATTAGCGTGAAAAAATATGTTTTCAGTGGTAGAGGTTGTGTTTTAAAATAAAAGAGACCTATAGTATGAACTCTGAATTATAACAGTGTTCTTTCAAAAGCTAGGTATTTTCTTGACAACAAAGTGCAATCACTTTGGTCAAACTTTTCAGCATACCTCAGGAAGTATCAGTGAAGCACATTTATTTTTAATTAAGGCCAACTCTGTCCCAACATTTGCTTTAAATATGAGGACCAAAGAGCATCAGAAAAGGACATTATTTCTTCAGTCCTTTGAAGCTGCTGCCTCCTGATATGTAACTCAAGGGAGGGCAGCACCACACAGTCAGCGGTTTCATGGCAAAATCTCCACTTGGCAGAAGATAGCCAGATAATACTTTTCTCAATTGGATTTCATCCAATTAATAAACTTATTTTTCATTTTAAAAACTTTACTATGAGAAGACCCCCTTAAGATTTTGTAATGTTAATTAATGTTGTCATAAGCTCTTCTTTCATTTCACTGGCATGCATTTTTGTTCATCAAAAGGTACATTGTAGAAATGATTCTTTTACCTTGCCATTTGTCTATATATCATTTTGTGCTAGTACTGAAAGGTTAAATGCTATAATTTATGCTAATTTTAATTTTCCCTAGTGCCATAGCAGTACAAATCAAGCAGCAGCAATTGATTATACTGACAGTATAAAACAGAACAAACATACAGTTCTGTCAATGAAAGGCCCGTGCCAGGTTACTCATAGGTTTCTATGGCCTCCTGAGAGGTCAGCAGTCAAAACCAAGCAATAATGATGATATGAATATTTATTTTGTGCATAGTTCTGGATCTAAGCCATTTTAATAATAAATTTTCCTGGTATTTTTGAGCCTCAAGAAGCATGATGGAAAGGCTGTTTGCCTCTTGAAGAATTTGTGCAATAAATATCAGATCTAAATTCTGGCTTTGGCTTCTCAGAGGAGGGACTGCACTGCAGCAGTCAAGCAGAAATTCACTGAAGCATATGCTTGCACAGCAATGTGTAGGTTACAATTTCAGAAGGAAGAACTAAAGGTATAACTTGGGCCAACCTGGGCAGAAAGATTGCTCACTAACTTGGTATCATCTGGCAGCTCAACTTTGAAGATTTTCTTAGACTTTCTTATATTTTCTGTCACTATCACAGGGTGTCTTCAGAGCTGAGGGAAGATGCTCAAGGTCTTCAGCCAGAGCTTTTCAAACTCCCAAGTTAAACATCCATGCACTTCAGTTATTATGGTCTTTCAGTGTAAATTCCCTCTTCTCACAGTAAACACAAGGCAACACATCACCCTTGCTTAGACCTCTTCAGAGCATGTCTTTGCTGTTACTCTGCTCTTTTAAAGCAGCTATGGTGTAGATTGCTGGCACTTATTTTCATGTAGGAATGGCTAATTCCCTGCTCTGCACCCTACTTCATAAAATAACAAAATGAGAGAGAAATGAGGTTACAGCAGTAGGAAGAACAGGGTAGCAACTGGTATTTTAGTGACATAATGGGACAGACACTAATTCACATGACTTAACTCTCTGTGAGAGAGAAGAAAATGCTTTTTGGAGGTAAACTAAAGTGCCCTCTTTGGCTGTGAGCAGTATGAGAAGACTCAGTCTAGGCTGGGAAATGTGGTTAAATGTCTCAAGAGCTTTTCTCCTCCTAAGTGGTCCTCAACCTGGGTATAAGCCACTATGGGCTCCTTGCTAGAAAGAGACAGTTGGAAGGGATGAGCTACAGAGAGGGTTGCTTACTTGCTGGTAGATCTAAGAAGAGAGTCAATGCTATGTTGTTTATTGGAGAATGAAATGAAGCATTGACAATGGGATTAGGGAATTCCTGCTGGAGTGGAGAGCAAGTGAGTAACCCAGTGAGACAAAGACAATTATACAATTAGATCTCAGGAGACTGGAACAAGATTCTTGCAATGCGGCAACAACAACTGAAAGGCAAGTGTTCCAACAGTATATTTTCAAAAATACTTGATAAATTTTAGTGTACAAATGCTGTTGGCCTTTAGTAAGGAGTCAGTTTAGGTGGTTTCAGAACTCTAAACTTAATAGCCACTCTTGCTAATTTTTACATGTCCAAAACTTATTTAGCGTTGATGGATAGAAATAGGAACATATCAGCTTTGTATTACTTTGTAAAATTTTGATAAAGAGACATCTGGGAATAAAGACAATGTAGTACCAAAAGATCAGAATATTCATTTTTCAATACAGTGCTTTAATTTAAAGAAGACAACTTTTTTTTTTTTTTTTTTTTTTTTTTTTTTTTTTTTTTTTTTT
>CM021773.1:355395-472859 GCA_011076525.1 Nettapus auritus | reverse complement strand
TTTTTTTTTTTTTTTTTTTTTTTTTTTTTTTTTTTTTTTTCCATGTAGCTGTTGCACTTTGGCTTAGAATTAGTGAAACACGGGTTAGTTACTTTAACCCAGATGGTTTCTACCCCACTCATAAAGATTGGTTACTTTAGCACAGATGTCTCTTTTCATTCCATAAGGCATATTAGACAGAAAACAAAGATTCTCATTTAAGCAATAAATAATAACAATTACCACCCCTATTTGCTTAGATATGTCCAAATCCAAAACCACAGCTAAAAGTTTCTTTAAAGTGTGGTGGGCCACAAATTAAAGTTCTTTCATTTTGCTTTCTTTTTAAAAGATTTGACTTTGTTAACATTTTTTACACTGTTTCAATTGATCTTTATTGAAAAAGAATAAGGATGGAGAAGAATGACAATTTTATTTGACAGATGATTAATATCTTTGCTTAGATCTGGCCTGAAGTGTAACCACAAAATATTTGATAAGGGGGGATAAAATATGGTTTGCAGGCAGTTGAGAGTTTAAGGGACATAAAATGGCTAAATGGCAATCTTAAAAATGCAAGGTACAGAAGCATGAAGCCATGTTATTATTGTATTGGCACCCTTTCATCCTAGGATTACTCTGACTTCTCTTCTAATTGCTCTTGGATCGTGGTGGACAAATCTCCCTAGGTACACATGCAGAAAATTCTCTTTATAAAGAGGTCATGCCTTTTGTGGATAGGCTACTCGCTCAGCCTCATTTCCCAAAGTCTCCAGGCTAATCTTGGAGCACCAAACCTGGGCCTGGGGCAGCACAAGGCTTCTGTGGCTTGTTTAGGGTCATTTGGGCTAGCCTGTTTTCCCTTGCCATAAGGAAGCTGTTCTCCCATTTCCTGTCTAGCACGATGCTGTAATGGATTCCTTGCACAAGAAACTCCTCCACAGTTACAGCTTTTTGCGTTTTCCTAAGGAGGGTGAACTGGCCCAAGTTAAGCTTGGGTGCAACTGAAAACAAAACTTTTTTATGATAACACTTTTTTTCTCAGGCTTTTTAGCACAGTCCAAATATTGCTACTGCAGGGAGAAGTTAACCATAAGGATTTATATTATGTTTATTTAATTACTAATTTCTGTAAAAGAAAAATTAATTCTGTTACTTGTGGCAACGAATCATGCCAGAAATAATATTTCGTAGGTATAGCTTAACACAATAGACCAATTTTAAAAGACCTTTTCCTAAAATTTTATTTTAGATTTGGGACTATGGAGCATTTAACTTACCTTCGGGAGGATATTTTGAATAAAAATAACAAGAAACTGCCTTACTAGAATATCAGCCATGCTTGACTGGTATTAACCATATGAAAAAAATGTATGAGACATAAACTTCACATAAAAAGTACAGTTAAACCCACTCATATTTTTCTTTTAAAATGGATGTCTAAACTTTAAAAGTCCTTATGTTATTCTTCTTAAGATCCAAATATATTTTTGGAGACTGAGTTCCTACTGTTTGCAATAATGAACACCTCATGGATGCCAGAGAAAAAAAAATCAACTTTCCCTAAATGCTACCATTGGCCAAGGGAAAGGTGAAAAATAATTTTATAACAAGATATCTTCTGTGCTAGAAACTGCATTTTTTCCCCATCTCTGGATGCAGAAAGATACATTTCAGAGAAGCCTCCACAACTTCATCCCCTTTTTTCTTCCCCTGTGCCCTGGTGGCCCCAAAGCAAATCTGAGGAGACCCAGGGTGGCACAAGGCTGAGGATGTTTGTACAAGCTGCTGCTTTCTCCCTGAGCACGGGGGAGCAAAGACCAACCCAAGTCAATGACAGGGCTCCTCTTGACTTTACTAGGTCTTGCACACCGCCCAAGCAGTCGCTCCAGGAGCAACTGCCTGGTAGGGCCTTTGAAACTGGGGACATCATGTAACTGGTCTAATGCTGGTCTGACAGGCTCTCACAGCACAGGGTACTGGCACCCCAGGATACACTCTGCCTTGTTAGCTGTCCCAGACAATATGTCTTCTGTAAATATAGTGAGTAATATAAAAAGCATTTACTAATGAGGCCTAAAATTTCCCTTCAGTGATTGCCTTACATATTTATATGATTGTGGTTTGCTGCCATTATAGGTGCCATTTTTTGGCCTATCTCCTTTATTAATGCTGAGAAACATTCTCCTTTGAAAGCACTGCAGATAGTTTCTTTCCCTCCGTTCTTGCTGTATGCACTGGTATCTGTGTGCCAGTTATTTTAGAAATGCTAGTTTAATTGGCTGAGTAGTTAGACGGAGCTGCAGGCTCTAAAATTGGCACGTGCCCTTTGTGTGCATACCAGGGTGAGCATGATGCCCAAAGACAGACTGCTCTGAACCTTAGCGATCAGCACGATCCTCCCCCAAATGTCAGAGGTTACACCGCAAGGACTGTCTCTGCTCCTCGGGCTGCCAATCCCTGGTGTTAGGAAGTCTGCTTGGAGCAAGGTCACAGCAGCACCAGCCACCTGTCCGTCACCCTGTGCCAGGGGCCAGGAGCCAGGCCAGCCCGTACCAGAAGAGCACCAGGCAGGAGGGGAGAGAGAGGGGAGAGGCCTGGGCAGAGGCTGCTGCGGCCCTGCCCCTGGACAGCCTCCACTGGCAGCCATCCCAGGATCCATGGCCAGGTCTGCAGAGCTGCCTTTTCCCTTCACTGGGCTCCCTGAGAGGCTGAGGGCATAAGGGCCACAGTTTCCCACACAGGAATTAGTTATGCCCAAGGGCCTGGTGACAGAGAGGTGTCTGACCTACACAAAGCACAGTCTTAAGTTTTTAAAGGACTGAAGCAAAACTTAGACAAGATTCTCCAGGCAGCAGCAGAGGATGGAGTTAACAGCCATCTGAACCTACTGTGGTGTTGCGTGATGAGAAGAGGAAAGGTGCTGAAGAAGGAGCTGATGGGGTTACTTTCATCATGCCAAGAGGCGGCCATCACTAGAGGGGAGAGGAACATGTACTTCTGCTCAGTATTTTGGGGACAATGTTGTGACCTCACACAGGAATTGTTTCTGCAGAGTTTCCAACAGCTGTTCTCACTTGTATTACAAGGGGCAGAGAAAGAAGTAGGGCTTTGCACTCCATGGCAAATACAAATGGAGTGCAAATATCAGAAGAATCAATTTTAGGTGCATCAAGTATAGATTAGCTTAGGAAGAGCTACAGGTCAGACATTTGCCTTGTCATTATACATCATTTTCATTGATATATGGTTGTGAACTTTTAATTATTTGATCTGAAATGGTAATGGACATTGAGAATGACACAAGTAGGTAAATAGCACACAAAGGCAGTTTCCAGAAGAAATTGCCATTTTCTTCAGAAATCTTAGATAGTTTCAAAATATTGCCTGCCAGACCATGAGACAACTGCAAGAAACATGCATGACTTTATTTAAAGGATAAGTTTCCTCAAAGAAGGTTATCTTTCATTTAAGATCTGGAGAACTGTGTATCTGTAGGAAGTTATATGTGAAAAGCATTTTACTCTTTGAAGCAGAAGGCTTTTAAGGGACTTAATTAATTCTGGTTTTAACTTGGATGATTACATCTGTACATTAGTTTCATGTACTACAGGTGACATACTGACTTTATTTAGGAGCTTCTCAGCTTTTGTGTGAGTCAAGACAGATCTGTAGAAGTTGCTGAAGATGTACTGATATAACTCTGCTGAGATACCACACACAGTTTGCTTTTTATGGTTTTGAATATTTATTTGAAGTTTTCATTTCAAGAAAATTTGGTGGAATCATTCTTCCTGATGAATATAGGTCCCCCTCTGACCCCCCCCCCCCTCTTTTTTTTTTCCTGATGTAAAAGGGTTTGCTTCCCCCATCTGGCCATGTATCCATTGTATCTATTTCTGCAACTCTTTTGCTCCAAAAAAGCACATAGATTCATGTGGTTGAAGAAATCCGCCTCCCAGCCATCTATTGAAGTAGCTTCAGTTACTGAAATAGAAACCTACCCTATGTTCTTTCACGTTCCATCCTCAAACCAGATTTTGCTGCCTGACCTTTCCTAAACCCATTCCCAGTTTAAACGTGTAATTCTCTTTCCTGTATTCGTCTCTCTGGCCGCACTTTATTCAAGGTCTTTTCCATGACCCTGTGTATATCTTGCTCCTGCCTTCACCAGCCTGAAACATTCCCCACATGTTTTCCTACACAGCCAGTGAAAGCCATGAGGTACATCTGAGCACCAGCCCTGTCCTCAACACCTTCTGACATTTGTAGCCACAGTATCTAAATGACCTTTAAACAGAGATTTTCAGAAGAAATATAAAAGAGTTTAAGAGGAAAGCAACAAAATAAATACATTTGGAGTTAATATCTCCAAGAGAAACATCTGTTTGTTCCTTGGAGTGACCAAAAGCAAATTCTTACATGTGTTCAGAACATGCTACAGATTAATGTCCAAAGCGGTCAGAATTATTTTCAATTTCAATTTTCAACTGCCCTTAATAATGGGTCTCAAGCTATTTATTGACAGTGTTGATGTATCACCTTTGATTTTATTAGACAAGTAAAAGCACTCTTATTTATTTATTTATTTATTTATTTATTTATTTAAATTTAGGTATATATTGTAGCAGTGCACTTTAGTCTACCAATATCTTCATGTTTTAGGAGCTTCAAAAGACAACTCTTATCTTAAAAAAGTCTTTTCTCACAGGGATTTAATTTGTGGGACTTCATTTACTGAGAACAGACTTCCAATTAATAGCAAAATTAGTAAGTTTAAAAAAGAACTGGGAAAATAAAGATGCATTGGACTGTGCGTGAATATTAAATTAAAGCAGTAGGAGATAGTACTAATCAAAAAGGTGCTGGAATAGGCCACTTCGCTTATGCCTATTCCCACATTGCCTTGGGAACATGTCTATGCTGCCTCCTGTCCCCTGGGAGAAGAGAACCAGTGCACACTGCTCTTGAGACTGGGAGAAAAAGGAGAGGAAGGGCTGGCAAGGAGCTGCTGGTTCTCCAGATAGTCACTTGGTTTGAGTTCCCAGATAAGCCACAGAGGACTGCTGAAGTCCTAGTGTCCTAGCAGTGGACCTTAGGCTGCATATATGGAAAATTTCTCCTCACCTTTCTGGATGCATATGAGAAACCTGATCCCAGAATACATCAGAATTAGTGGGTGTTAGGGTGTGTTTACAATATTTAAAAGAAATATTCAGTCATTGCAATTCAACTTTTGGTTCTTGGAGTGAGTGTGTGGCCACGTGCATGCAAGCATTGCACCTGGAAGAGATGTGTTTGTCTGTGGTGTGAGTGTAAATGTCATTACACAGCTAAATTGTTGTACTCCTTACACTGCCCTTCTGTATGCTTTAGCTATTTTTCACTCATCTAGATGGCAATGCAATTTTCAACTTTCCCAAGGCACCAGCAATATTCATTCTTCACTTTTCATAACATGTTCAAAACTTTCTTAGTGAGTACACACATGGTGCCTCATAGAGTATGTATCACTATCCAGTATACACCCACTTCCCTGGGGTCTCTCTTTAATGGGAGGAGAGAGAAATTCAGTATACATTCAGTACAGAGACTACAAACACACATTTAATGGATGCCACAGAAAGACACAGTGTACATGGAAGTGTTCCACACTTCCCATGAGTAAAGAGAACATGAATGGGAAAGAAACTTCCTCAATAGGGTCAGTTTTCTGGAGTGTAAACAGGAGCTCCAAATGAGATCTCCCATATCCACAAGTGATGCACTGGTATGCAGATGAAGTGAGATCTGACATACCTAATGCAGCAGTTAATGATTTGTTGATTAAATACCACATAAGAATTTATTTACAAAATACAAAGCATATTTTATAATATTTTTTCTCAGATTTAAATTTCTAATCTCTCCTGGCAATGTCTAGCTTAGATATTGAAGTTATCTTTCTGTGGATAATACAAACAGAGGCAAAGGAATATTGATTTTGATGGAGTGTTGTAATATAACCACCTGTTTGCCAAGCATGCATACTTTGAATTCATCTATAGTAGGGCTTAGAAAACCATCCAAATGTAGTCACTTTGAGCAGTACAGGCAACTTAGACTGGAGACATTTTAAAATAATGGATTTTGAAGGCGATGTTTTCCAAACAAGTGCCCATGTGACATCTGGCCATCCAAAAAATAGATATATTTTAAAATGGCCTCCTTGCACCATCTACAGAATTTAGTAGGACATTTTGGAGGTCATGATTTTAAAAACAGAATAAAGTTCTTACCTCAGAAGTCGTGCCAACATTGGCAGTGAGCAAAGAAGCTCCCTGTCCTAGTTGGGAAGTTAGGCACTTTTGTGCCACTTAATTTGGCACTTTGAAAATAAAAATTTGGACCATGACAGAGAGATTTAAACAACTTATTTGCACTTCCATTTTAAAAATACTCACCATTACCTTTTTTATTTTTTTTTCTAGAAGTTGCTATCATCTTGAATTTTTTATCACCTTCTTCCAGAGAGGGAGGTGCATCTTTTCAGTGTGAAACAGAGCAAAAAGACCTATATAAGACATAGGGTAATATAAAACTTTACAGCATATGCTGCTTCGCTACAGGAAGGAAGCTAGTTATTTTACTCAATAAAAGACATAGAAATACCATGGGATTTTTTTCGCCCTCCAATTGGGCCTCAAATGTTCTCATGCTATATTTGTAATGCGCATTACTAGCTGATTAGAAGTGACATCAATTAGTCACATGTCTGTGTTTCTGATGGAAATAAAAATGAGCTTCTGAACACAAAAATCTCAAATTCATCTCTCCATTGCCTAGGGATTTTTCTCCTGCAATATCAGTTATCAGTTTAATATAATATTGTTGACTTAACAATGATATATTCCAGGCTGAAGGCAGAAATGCATTTTGCATTAATAAATTGTTTTGAGATGGGCTTAAAGAATGTTTCATTATATAAGAGAGGCAGCTATAAAACCTATTTGGTGGTCTTTCAATCACTGCTACCTGTGGCCTATTTATGAGGCTGGCATTCATCAGTGTGGCAGGAAATATTAAACAAGTAATAGACAGTTATTAGTTCTCCTCATGCAGAAGTCCTCCTACCTCCTCTTCCTGTGCCATGGGAAAAATCCACTTGGTATTTTCTCTCTTGCAACTGTTCTGCTGTTCATAATTTGATGGAAAATTGATTAATCACACATTTAACTCAATGCAAGATCTTCTGCACTGTAATAAATTATGGCCATTAATCAATAAGTACAAAGTAATTCCAGGAGTCTGGAAACATGCTGGTTTCTAATAGAAAAACTTGTGCTTAGGCCCTCTTGCCAGTGACCACTTCATCTGAGGTATTTTGCACCTGCCTCAATCTAATTAGATGACATAATTAATGAATCTCAATGCAGTTGATAATTTGTTATACAAAAGAAAGAATGTTTTGGCACATCTATTAAGTCCTGATGTACAAATCTTCGCAAGGGAGAGGAATACTAGGAAGAGAGGACGGGAACCTACAACCTCAGCTACAGCTGAGGAAACGCCTCTTTATTCCAGGGCACAGAGTATGCAAATTCCACTGGACTTTAAAATTCTCACATTTCCTTCTCCTGTGCATAAAGGGAAACCAACTGTGTACAGGAGTCTTCCATGACATCTTGTTTCTTTTATGACAAATTAAATGGTGTGATTAGAGCAAGCATTCAGGAAGTGCTGTTTCCCAGGCGATCTAATCAATGTTTCCTTGGTCGAGTATCAGTTACAGTTTTACATATCGCAATCCATTTGCACCTGTTATACACAGCTAACATATAGGCACTCAATAGATTTTAGTGAGAGAAAGAGTGAGTGAAGATAAAAAGAGCCATTCTGCTGCTAATTCTGTCACTAGGAGACGCCATGAGCAGATTTTATTTAGAGACTTTGAAAAACAATTAGCTGAGGATTATAGGACTAAAAGGCCTTTACTAGCTGTACCTGGAAAATACTTTGCCCATTTAATGCCTTCTAAGCTGTCATTGTGCTTGAACTTCAGTCCCAGTGATTAATGAAAAGCTGCAGGGCACAGCTAGAAGCTAAAGTCTCAATTATGAAAAAGCAGTAACTAGTTTAATGTGCTGATGCTTTTATACTTAAACTGACAGCTGTGAAAAATGGCAATATTTCCAATCATGTTTTAATAATTTATCATTAATTTATTGGTATGTCCAACACACTTTACTCCCACTGTTCTTTTCCTCATTTCAGGCTCATGGCATTTCAACACCAAAGGGAAAAATCTGTTGTAAATCTCTAAGGATGAGCCTCCTTATGGTCCCTGAGCGATTACTGCTTGCAAGCATACAGTATTATCAGTAGTTCACGGTTTATCAATGCAGATACAGTATGAACATTTTTGTGGGCTATGATATTTGAACACATATCATTATTGCTGCTAAACCACTCTAACTCCATTAATTTCAGCAGAACTAGACCAACTGAGAACATGGATGGTTTTGTGGGACTGGAGTCAGCTAGCCTCATGCAGTCACTTTTCGTTCATTGGCCCAGCAAGCTCTCTGGAAGGAGAGCTGAAACTGTCTAAGTTCTCTAAATCAAATATTAAATTTGGAAAGTGACCCTTTTGAAGAATACAAGCAGAGTCTCACCTGCTATGAATTCTGTGGAAACATTATTATGTTTAATACCAAACAATTGAATCACTGCAGATAATTTAAAACAGCTGAAGTTCTACAATCCATTTATTTTTGGAATATTTTGATTTTTTCCTTTTCTGTCTTGGTGCTCCCTGCTTGCTAAGTTGCTCTTGATTTGGTGTATGAACAATGGGAAAGGAACAAAGTCAAATAGCAAAACCTTGCTTCAGTACAATTTTCATGCTGAATTTAGTTTGTCATGGTTCATGGCTGTTCCCAGGTCTGCTATAGATGAGACAAATATTCACACAGATGAACAATTATGACTTTTAGAGCCCATGACAGCTTATTCTTTTGGTAGCAGAAGCTAACCCTGTCTTATTTTCCATCTGATACTCCTGTCATTTACAAAAGCTTAATCATCCAAGCAGGAGTGACTCAGTTTTATTTGTGCTTTTGCATACATTTATCTTTGTGCAATGGCTGACACTGCTAAGGTCTGAGCAACCCTCAATCAGAGTTGTTTTTTATTGGACCTGATGACTCCTGAGCTTTTTGCAAAGCTCATGTAGGCCTGAATGGTAGCTGAGCTTTTCTTGACAGCCTGGCTGTGCTGATGCTTGCCGATTCCTGGATTTAAAAGCAGTCTGACCAGCCACTGGGGAAAGTTATTCTGAACTGTTTGATGCCAGCTATTACAAAACTGCTGTCTGGCTGTCATTCATGAACTGACTGAATAGGAGAAACATGGCTATGAGAGAATATTAATACCAACTGATGTGACATCTGTAATGGTCTAACAAGTATAACATATTATATTGCTGGACAAGAAACATTTCACAAAAAGCTGCAGTGTGTCCAGTTTGAATTGATGTAATGGAAAGGACCTGTGAAGTGGTTTGTTCCATAAGTTGAGAATTTTCTCTTTTCTAAAATATATATATATATTGTTTGAAGTTTTGATCATACTTTTCCACGGGGACAAAGTTTATACTAATATAGTTAACAGTTCAATTATTATCAAAGGGAGTTTTGAATGAAAAGGAACTGAGTTTCCAGCCCTGCCCTAACTGCACGTTTGAGCACCAAGTGTGGCACTTCATTAGGAATCCTGGAAATGGGGCTAAGGAAAGTGAGTCATTAGTAACACATCTAGTACTGTTCCTTAAAGGAGTTAAATATCTGTTTTGTGAATTGCTACCTGGAAAAGAAGGTTTATTCTAATCTACATTATCTGCCTTACTGTAGACCTAATACTGTCTTTTAGCACCACATGACAGAATGAAGAAATACAACACAATATATACACATGTTTGAGATGCAAAAAGGTGTGTCTAGAATTGTGCAGGTTCATGTCTGGTTATTGCTGGATGTACTACCAGGCACCAGCAATCACTCTATTATCAATCTGCTACCCTCTATTTTTCAGGCTTCTAGTTTAAGGCTTGATTACAGCAATTTGGAGGATGTATGCAAACCAATTCCAGCCACTAATTGAAGGAACTCTACTAATTAGAAAAGGCTATGGAACAAATAACAATTGGCAACAAGTCTGGGGTCATTTTCTGTACTGAACTCCCTCTGTAAAATGACTTCCAACTTGAACAAAATTAACATTAGACTTTCTGGATTGGAGACAGACTTTGAAAACATTGTTCATGTTGGCTTTATTGCACATCTAAGAGTATTTGATATTTTCCTTAAAACCCCAACTCGTGGAACAATAAGAGTATGTAAGAAGCTTAGCTCCTCTAAAGAAAAATGAAAAATTTCACCGCTTCTTGATTGAGGAGAAAAGCTTGTAAATACGTATTCCAAGGTCTGACTTGAAAAGGTAAATGAAGAAAAAAGCCAAATTTTCTCTTTGATTTAAAAAATGCCTTTCTTAAAATTTTCAATATCTATGGGAAGTGGCAGTTAAAAGACACCAATATTTTGGCACTGGTAATAGAATAATCACTAATAGAGATTAGGTGATTGTTGTTAGTACAGATATATGCTAAGACTACAAGATCCAGCTCTTAGATCTGGTCCTTCTGTAGCACTCCCTGGTTGACACATGCTCTCTATAGACTGATTCAAGTCTCTGCTGAGATAATCAAGGGGAAATCAGTTTTGAAAGACATTTCTTTAAAGTAGATTTACAGAGACAGTCAGTGCTTTCTCAGATTAGTTTATAAATAAACATCTGTGTAAGTGGGTAGACAGTGATTATCTAGTCATTGGCTTGATGCACCAGACTTCTCCTCACTGAGACCAAGGTGGATAGCTGGCTGCCAGAGGACCACATTCCTGTCTGTGGGATGGGTGGCCATAATGTAACTTTATCTCCTACCGGTTCCAATGTAATGTCCAGATGAAACTGTACTATTTCTGTTGGAGTTATCTTGTGTGTGCTGGCTTTGCTGGAATGTGTGCATGCTTACAAGAATGCACATGTGCATTTTTACAGGAACACACCTATCTTATACATGATATTCCATATGTTTTCCTTAGTCTTCAAATAGTAAAATAAAAAAGCATTAATTTCATGTTTGTCATTTTAAATACCCTTTCTTAATAAGCTTAAACCTCTTACACTTATACCTGTGCTTTATCCCTTCCTAAGATGGCCCATGCTTCCTAAAAATAGTTCCTCTCCAGTATGAGAGACTATCTCCCACTCTACGGCTGAAATGGATAAGAATATTGTCCATTCTGCAACAGAGGGATTTGTCTGATTTTGCCACTGCCTTAGTGAGGTATTTTTAGCAGCTATTAGTGCTAGTTTAATCCAAACATTATTTACAGTAGAAGCACCAGATATCTTAGCAATTCATTTAATACATATAAATCTAGAAAATGCTGATAATCCAATCCTATTGCCAGTTTGATAAGGTCAGGTATTTTCTGTCCAAATTCCATCTATTCATTTCCATTGAGATTTGTGGCTCTGTAATTCAATACCAGATGATGAGTGGCTCAGGTGCAGTGCAGGTACAGAAAGAAACATATTTAATTGGTGTGATCCTTCACAAAGTATATGTGACAAAAATAAGAATAAATTAACACACAGTCAAAGCTTCTCAGCACCTTCACTGGCAGAAACTGCTTTAGTACCTACTTTAACATTGACCTTTGTCTACTATAGCCAGCAGGAAGTGTTTCTGTGGGCATTGCTGCCTGAATGCAGTATTCCCATAAAGAAGCACTCCTGCATTGTCTTGATGGACTTTATAGATTAGCCTAAGCTGTATTATAATGTCATGACAAAACACCAGCTTGACCGTGACTTCTGAAGATGTCTAAGTACTTTACAACATAGATAATAATACTCTGAAACTTGTGTCTAATATTGCTAAATTTTCTAGTGACCTACTTTACTGAAAGTCAAAAGCACACAGATATTTTCTCAGATTTTTACTGCCACAGTGGGGCTGGAGGTACCTGCAGCTCTGCTAGGGAAGCCTGTTTTGGGCTAAAATCCCAGAGAACAACTAACAGTGGGGGGTCTACATTCCAATTAATTTTAATAGATCAAGCTCAACCACATCATATTAGATGTGAGAAATCCAGAACCAAGTAATAGTAGAGTGCAAAATGCTGTGTGTCACCTTAGTGGTGAGTAGTATGGGTGGTAGGTGGGAATCAATCAACATGTTAAAAATGCTCCAACACAATACAGTCAGCTTGGTTTCATGTGAAAAGCAGCTTGGTTTTGAACACCACTTAGAAGATGGGAAGCTAAAATACCACTTATAAGGAAACCCAGTTCTACCATTTTGCCCCAGCTGTGTAATTTCTTGTTTACTACAATATGTGCTCAAATCTTGTCTCTAGAACTTGGGTGGAAGTTGAGCTTTCCAGCCTAGTTGATAAACAGCATCTAATCTTTCCTAAGTCAAGTGGACATTGAACTTAATGTGTTTGGTTTGGCCTGTGGTGGAAAGAATAACTGAGCCTTCTCCTTTGTCCATCTGCCAGTGATGGCTCTCCCAGCTTCTTCCTCTCTCTAGTCCAACAGCTTTTCTCCTGTAATGATTGTACTACCTGTATACTGCTGTAGTGTAACTTACTACCTGCAGATTCCCAGTGGGGGGAATGTGGAGACTGCTTTCTACTAAGCCCTGGCCCAAGTGTCTTACACAGACATTATTTCATGGTAGGGAATGGGGGGCAGCAGCCCATATATTCTTCATCTTTTCCTTCCTCATGCCCTTCCCCCCAAAGTGAATCCACCCTAGAACAGTTCACTTAAATCCACAATTTATATATAAAAATTGTTCAGATAACCTTTTCTTTTCTTTTCTTTTGTGTAAGCTGAAGTCATGTTTGGCCATGCTGTGACCCCAAAGCCCATCCTTAATGAGTAGAGGTGATTGTGTCCCTCACCCAACTCAGAGTGCTACATGATGACTCTACAAGGAAAGGCCTTACATGGCTTATATTGCCAGGAAACATTTACTACATGACAGATTTTTTTTTATTATTTTTTATTTTTATTTTATTTTATTTTATTTTATTTTTCCCCTCATAAAAAGACAGCATCAAAGCTGCACAATAAGTCAGAAGACTCACTGGTAGACCCTGCAATGGGGGGTGCACTCTTTAATTGAAACAGCAGTGGTTAAAAGTGAGAAAATGCCTTCCATGTGGACTACCTAAATACTCAGAAGTCTGGGTATAATATGTGCTCTGATTGATGTATTGAAGGCACACTTCCAGTACAATGGTAGTGCAATGGGAAAGATCAATTTAAAATGTCTAGGGCAGGAAAAGATCATTTGATAAACTCTCTTTAGGTATATAACAGCTTGGAAAGTTATCTGCAAGTTTTAATAATCACTTCACCTTCTGAGACTGCCAACCTGCTTCTTAACTCTTCTTTTTAGTGTGTAAAAGTCTCCCATTCCTATTCTTTGCCCTACATACTTGGGTCAGAATGTGAACATCCTATTTTTGCAGCTTTGAAGCCAAATGGCTATATAAGCAGATGATTTCTTCACAGAATACTTCTCAGACATTATTTATTTTATTTTATTTTATTTTATTTTATTTTATTTTATTTATTTTCTAAGAGGAGCCCTCACCATTTCTCCAGTCTTTATGAAAAAGAAACAGGGAAACACAACTAAGAAGATTCACAGTTTTACCTGCTGAAGGGCACAGTAGTCAATGGTATTCAGCCCTGCTAGCTTCTGCCATTGTTTAAACAGTGGCCCAATTATAAAATAAAATAAAATAAAATAAAATAAAATAAAATAAAATAAAATAAAATAAAGTAAAATAAAATAAAAAAGTGATTCTTTAAAAATAATTTATCGAATAGCAGATTAATTTAATTTATATATATATATAAATTCTGAATTTTCTGCTAAGTGTGAATGCAGCATTTTCTGCTTAAGAAATACATTATTTTTGTTTGGCAGTTGAATAAGTTTTTGTTTGCTTTGAACAGTCTTGCTTCAAGAACTTATAGAAAGCACATTTCAATCTGTCTTATTACTGTCTTATTATTTCAGGCTCAATTTTGGCTTAGGTAGAGTACTGAAGAAGCAAAAATAAAGGGACTAACTTTTGTGTGGGACATAGGTAGCCAAATCTGGATGCATGTTTTATTCTTATGGGATCTTATTAGCACATATTCTATTTCTTGTTTAAAAAATATTACTCATTCACCTTCAAGGTACCTTGTTGCATACATCAAAACAGAAGATTTCTTCCAAATAACATTCTTAGGAAAGAATGTGGGGAGTCGTTTTCAGGAAACAAAAAACAAACAAACAAACAAAAAAATGTGGAGACAGTTTTTAATACAATTTAATGTTTGGAAACAAAACATGTGACAATAACATTGCATTACTATGCTGTGTAAAACAAGTCATCCAGATTTATACATTGAAGTTTCTGTAAGTAGTTAATCTGCTGCTGGCCACCTGCAGAGGAGGAATGGAAGAGCTTCTTTTTGATCTCTTTTGTGAAATGACCTTTAAGGGTGAAAAAAATATAAAAGAAAATAAACGTGAATGAGCCTTAAAAGGTTTGGTACAAATATTCTGTCGGGAAATGTTTGCTCCTTTAAAAAGATGTACATATAGGACATTAAATGTATGAAAGAGGGTAACATCTGTGTTTTAGGTCAAGAAGGCTCATCACCCATTAATATAACAGCTAACTTCTTACAGGTCACTGAAACATAGTGTTAGCCTGGTAGACTACTTTGTGAGTACTACATGTCTGCAAAGAAGGGTGGCTTGAATATGGAAACAAAGGGTTAGTGGGCAGAACCGCAATTCAAACTCTGTTATGATTCCTCTCCTCTTGGAAAGGTTCACTTGTGATGCCCCCTCTGTTGTATATTCATCTCTGTAGCAAAACTTTTCACTTTTGTGTTGTGCCTGGCTGTTGGCTTGGACACATGTCACTGGTAGGAATACACACTTAACTGAGATTTATACTCATTTCAGAGGAAGCAACCAAAGCAAAGTTCGTTCAGTTTTTCCAAAATCAATAAATATTAAACATTAAAGATTCTCCCATGCATGGAAATAAGACTGAACATTTGCACCTTATGTTATCTTTTTGTGTAAATGAGGCTAAATATCTGAAAGTCATGCTCATGACCTCTGGGTGGGCAGAGATAATTCTACCTATTATACCTCTCCATTTTCCTATGATGCAGAACTTCTCAAACTGTCTGTAAAAACCCAGGTTCTCCTCTTACCCTTATGCATACCCAGACAGCAGGAAGACATATGTCTTAATGGATAATGGCTCCATTGTGTTAATACTGTCAGTATCATATCAATGTGACACAAATATAGCAAATTAGCCGTATGTTACTTGCATCAGAACTGCTTCAGCTCTTTGTGTGGAATGGAAAAAGTAGAAATGAAAGGTCTCTGAAGCAGCATGAGTCTTTTCCTTTTTAAACAGTGTTCTGAGAAACTGCACCAGGTTTTAGATTCAGGCTATTTTTTTTTTTTTTTTTTTTTCAAAGTAATGTAAGAACTAATGTTCATAATCACCTGGGCACTTGGAAATAGGTACTTTGGTGAAGTCTTCCTTAGAAAATTCTATTAGCAACCTTGTCTGAACACATACGTAAATGAAACATTCCTTGTGCATATCACTCTGTGCTTCTGTCTCTGACACTATTGCCCTCCCTCCAGAATCATAAAATAACATATTTTATGACTTAATGTACAAATTAGTTAAAAGGAATTTTTGTAAATAGTCTTGCTTTTTGAGACTCAAATTTATTGATTTAATTTTTAAAGAATCTTCACAGATTTCAAAAAATGGATGAATTTAGTCTAGTGAATCAGAAAATTTTAACTGCGACTGCCTTTCACTTCCAGACATTTGCCACATAGTACAACCATTTCTAAGGGTAATACTTCTGTTGTCACTCAAGAAGCACTGCAAGTGAAAAATGATGTTTTGAATTGGTAGAAAAATAAACATTTTAAATTTTATTTTTGACAGGATGCATTTCCGAGTTCTGGGTCATTCACTTTTATTTCCATCAGAACATATGAATGATTAGAAGATATCCAATAAGTACTAAAACTTAAGGCATATTGGAATCTGTGCATTTCTCCAACTCATCCCCCATAAATTATGACGACTCTTGGAAACAAGGCATGTGCCAATATCTGGTTGGGTGTAATCCAAAATAACACAACACTGGAAATTAAATATAAGCAATATTTTTTTTCCATAAAATATCAAATAACAAATACATGTGCTCTGTTTTTTTGCAAACACTTGAATGTTCATTTCATAAGCTTGGGTTGGTTTTCTCCCTGCCCCCCATTCCTGGGAACATCTTTAAACAATGGTTTTTCACAAGTCACTTTTTTCAAATTTTCAGCTGTAAGGTATCAAATTGCAACAGTCTGATTGCATGTGTGTTTTTCTATAACAAGTCAACACTGAATACACGAACAAATGACTAGGCTGCGTGTTTAAAATCTAAGGGATAGAAATAAAATCCCACAATAAAAATTTCTCCAATAATGATCAGTAAGCTCACAATAATGCCTCTAAAATACTAAATGTACTTCAGTTTTCAGAGAAGCTCTGTTGTGATGGTGTCATTTATGTGAATTTTGCCAGAGGAGAACTTTGAACAAATATGTTGTAGATTAGTCCAGTGACTTTTTCGATATGTAAGATTATCCACGTAAGTGTTTTTGGGAAAGGGCAGAACTTCACACAGCCTTTCTTCCCTTCCAAAATACTAGAGTTGTTACACAAACAGTACTCTTAACATGAGGCTTTACTCTTAATCTTGTTCTAGTATAGCTTAACTCCTTATCATCTCTGACCTATAGCAGTCATTATATTGACCTAAGTCAATTTAACTCATTGAAATGAGTTAAAAACGTATATTTGGTGCATATTAGACATCTGCATTTCTGATGTCTCAGACGTAAGATTTATGGAAATAATGTGACACTGAGGAAATGTAAGTCTAATTAAGAAAAACTATGTCTTTTCACCTCAGAAATGATAAATGATGGTAATCAAAATGTATGTATTCACGTTGGACCAACAATACCTGTATTTTGTTCCTTGTAATGGGTGTGCAAAGCTCCTTGACATTCCTTGTTTTTCCACCAGCTTCTCCACAGGAATCAGCAAGAGCCTTAGCTTCTTCCTGTAAATGTATGACAGCACCAAAAGAGAAAAAGAGAGGGCTACAGGTTTCCCTCCCACTTTGTCACTACTTCTGCTGACTCCTTAGATAGTGGCTAAGGCCCCAAACTCATAGTGTGGCACCTTGCCGAGGGAGCACATGGCATGCTTTAAAGGGGCACTGGGCAGTTGTGTTCCCCATGTTGAAGGGCACCACTGAATGAAAGAAAAATGTTTGTCTGAGAGATCACTGGTTTGGGCACATCTTTTGATAAGTAAAATTGCATATGGTTTAATTGTTGTCTTTCATATGGTTTAATTGTTGACTTTTAATGACAAGAGTTATGCTTATATTAAGAACCTGTGCTTGCAGGTTATTTCTAGGGTGTCGCATGGACAATCACTGGCCCAGCACACCCTTTATTCCACCTAGCCCCATGTCTTACCTGGAAATGACACTGTTGTCTCAGGAGCTTCCTGTTAGAATAACAAAGTAGACAGGATGACTTTATGAAGAAGAAAAAGAACTATTGAGTAAACTGGCTCTTACACTTCGCAAAATATAATATTGAATATTGAATTGAAAATGGGGAAAGCAGACTTCAGGCTGCTCAGGGAACTAGTCAGCAAGGTCCCCTGGGAAACTGCTTTTGAAGGCATTGGCGTCCCTCTGTGCTGGTCAATCTTTAAGCACTGCCTCCTAAAAGCACAAGATCAGGCAATTCTAAAACACCAGAAGTCAAAGTAGACGGGGCAGAAGGCCAGCCTGGCTGACCAGGGAATCTTCTCCTGGAGTTTAGGTGAAAAAAGAAAGTGTACGGCTGCTGGAAGGAGGGTCAGGCGACGAGGAAGGAATACAGGGATGATGTTCGTGTTTGTAGGGAGAAAATTTGTGTGGCCAAAGCCCACAAAGCAACTAGAGTTGAAGCTGGCCATGTCTGTGGGAGACAATAAAAAAGGTTTTTTTGAATATGTGAACAGAAAAAGGAGAACCAAAGAAAACATAGGTCCACTACTTGATGGGGAAGGTCTCCTCACAGACAATGACATAGGCAAAGCAGAGACGTTTAATGCCTTCTTCACCTCTGTCTTCAACACTGACGATGGACTTCAGGGTGCTCTGAGCTGGAGGACCATGATGGTGGGAATGACAAACTCCCAACCGACCAAGAGCGTGTGTGGGATTTGCTGCTCCACCTGGATCCATACAAGTCCATGGGTCCAGATGGGATTAATCCCAAGGTGCTTAAAGAGCTGGCTGATGTCATTGCGGGTCCTCTCTCAATTATTTTTCAATGATCTTGGGAATCTGGAGAGGTCCCAGTAGACTGGAAGCTGGCAAATGTTGTGCCACTTTTCAAGAAGGGTAAGAAAGAAGACCCTAGCAATTACAGGCCTGTCAGTCTCACATCAGTGCCTGGTAAAATTACAGAGAAGATGATCCCTGAAGTTACTGAAGCGCACCTGGGGGACAATGCAGTCATTGGTCCCAGCCAACAGGGGTTCGTGAGGGGTAGGTCCTGCCTAACAAATTTGATTTACTTTTATGATAAAATCACCCATCTAGTCGATCAAGGGAAACCAGCTGATGTGATCTTTTTGGACTTCAGCAAGGCTTTTGACACGGTTTCCCTTAGGATCTTACTAGACAAAATGTCCAGCATACAACTTAACAAAAACATCATACAATGGGTGAACAATTGGCTGATGGACAAGGCTCAAAGGGTTGTGGTAAATGGGGCCACATGAGGATGGTGGATGGTCACTAGTGGGGTCCCTCAAGGCTCCATCTTAGGGCCAGTCCTCTTCAATGTCTTTATAAATGATTTGGATGTAGGACTACTAGGTATTTTGAGCAAATTTGCCAATGAAACCAAACTTGGAGGAGTTGTGGACTTGGCTGAGGGTGGAAAGGCCTTGCAGAGAGATCTGGGCAGATTGGAGAGGTGAGCGATCACCAACCACATGAAGTTTAGCAGGGGCAAGTTCTGGATCCTGCACCTGGAACTGGGCAACTCTGGCTATACGTACAGACTGGATGACGAAATGCTGGAGAACAGCCCCGCAAAGAGCGATCTGGGGGTTGTGGTTGACAGCAAGTTGAATATGAGCCAGCAGTGTGCCCTGGCAGCCAGGAGGGGTATCCTGGGATGCATCAAGACATTGCTAGTCAGTCGAGGGAAGTGATCGTCCCACTCTACTCTGCGCTGGTGCAGCCTCACCTCGAGTACTGTGTGCAATTCTGAGCACCACAGTACAAAAAGGATGTTAAACTGTTGGAGAGTGTCCAGAGGAGGGTGACGAAGATGGTGAAGGGCCTAGAGAGGAAGACGTATGAGGAGTGGCTGAGGTCACTGGGCCTGTTCAGCCTGGAGAAGAGGAGGCTGAGGGGAGACCTCATCACAGCCTACAGCTTCCTCGTGAGTGGGAGTGGAGAGGCAGGTGAGCTATTCTCCTTAATCACCAGTGATAGGACCCGTGGGAATGGTGTTAAGGTGAGGCAGGGGAAATTTAGGCTGGACACCAGGAAGAGGTTCTTCACCGAGAGGGTGGTCATACGCTGGAACAGGCTCCCCAGTGAGGTAGTCAATGCACCAAGCCTGTATGAATTTAAGAAAAGTTTGGACTGTGCACTTAGTCACATGGTCTAAACTTTTGGTTAGACCTGTGCAGTGCCAGGAATTGGACTTGATGATCCTTACGGGTCCCTTCCAATCTGGGATATTCTATGATTCTATGGTTATATGGTTGTTTGATGATTGCATAGCTTCAGACTCCAGGGCTTCCCATGCCATGGCAAGGAATGACCATGCTTCAAATGATAATAAAAATGGTAATGATAATCAGGATGATAATAAATTACCAGTACTCTCCGCAGAGAAAATTTATTGGAATTTTGAGACTTTTCTTATTTTAAAGCTTAAACAAAGCAAAGATTAATTTATAGCGCATTTGTGTTTTTCCTGCTCCAGCCCATACTCAACCAATTGTACTGCTTAACTGTGACTCAAGGGAAATTTTGCCACTACTTTAATGGAGACAGAATTGTTGACCTAGAACCTGTTCCTCTCTGACATTAACAGCATTCATGTGAAATCACTGGCACGGATTCTGGTGTAAAACTGCATTAACACTCTGGTGAAACAGGTCCTTAATCCCCTGCATCCATGCAAATTGTATAGACCTCAGTGAACTGAACATTCAGACTTTGTATTTATGCTCAGAAAGGAGATAATATGCCCATAGTTCATTTGCATAATAAATGTGATGGGAAAATAATTCTATGGGGATAAACATTGTTTGGTTTGTCATGAGACATACTTGACAATTACTGCTTTGTCCCTTTTGTGCTATTGCAATGCAGTTATAAGATTGTGCCATAAATCTGAAAGACTGTTTTGCAAAGTTCGTATCTGCATTTGCTACCTTTAATATTAATAGGAGAATATCTTTAAAGTGAGTAAATTGAGAAAGTGGCTGAAACTATAGTTTATAAAAGAAGATTAGTGGGTTTAATATGCACTGGAGAGTACAAGAAAAATCTTATTACTGTATGGAGAAATTACCTCATAAAGAAGCTAATACAGCAGGCTAGGGAGTAATTTTTAACAAGGTTTTTATGATGCACAAGTGTAGGCAAGTTAATGAACTTATCTTTCTAGTTATTTTCAGATTGTAACAATGCATTTCTTTTCAGTTCCTGTGCTTTAAAAAGTAAAACACATTTAATCACTTACAGTAAAACTAACTCATTAGTTTGATAAATCAAGTAAAATCCTACTCTACTCCTGTTGTGGCAGTGCTGCTTAGAAACCAGATCAGGTGAAAACATTAAGTATAGAACAGAGCAAACTACCAGGTTTATTCATTATTGGAATTAAAAGGTGTCACATTGACAGGGAATGTTCATTTTTGGAAAGACCTGCTCTGGTCTCAGTAACAGGACTTAGGAAATGAAAACTAAAATAGGGACTCAGGCCAAGATTTTGTTTTAACAATTTCACTCTTTGCAAAATAGCCATGTGGTCTTTGACATTCATAAAACAGACATCTGAAGAATGTCACATCCAACAGAAAAGAAACCACGGGGGGGAGTTGGTAAATACAGAATGTCCATCTGTCAGCACCTCAGCATGGCATGCGTAGGTATTGTTTAGGAGGAGCATGTCCACATTTTTCTGTCCAAATGCAAAAGACAGACTGCTGGGTAAAACAGTTCAAACTTTATATTGATTAAAGAGTTGTGCTTTCCTACCATGCAATAACTATACTTGAAATTAATTCAGCAACACTCTCAAGACAAGACTGAAGGTTGTTGGAGACTCACTGCAGGATTTAATACAGATGTCCTAGAACAGAAATAATGTGGACATACTACAATAAGCTGATACTACAACAGGGCATTTCATTGAGAGTTTATCAGAACCTCATCTAGACCACAGTCATGTAAGCCAATCATGTTGAATATTAGCATTATTCACCACTCCCATCATGTCATGAGATGGGACAACCTTCCCAGAAGTAGGCTAAGGGAGGAGAGGAGTGTGCTGAGAAAACAAGTTACTGAGTGATTAAATAATTAAGGCAAATGGACAGGATGGCTGGGTTTCTCCTTTACTGATGAGGACATTCCCCCATGTGGACATGGAAGAAGTGTCTGCAAAGAGAGGCAGCAGGAAGCTTTCTGCTATTTAAATGCTCTGTTTAAGTAAGTGGTTAGTAAGTTGCATACAGCTCAGGGCATTCAAGTGTCTCCACACCCTTGTTGAAGGTCACAGCATTTTCCTGCACTGAACCAATTAATCTAAGAAAGCTTATGACTGGTGGGAAACTGGAACTGTAATTACCACAGTGTATTTACCCTGGGGTGGGCAAGTATCCATTTCCCAAGTCACATTTTTTTAGTTTACACATTTCCAGTGAAACAGTGAATATAGCTAAAATGACTAATTTGCTGTCTAGGGCTCACTGGTGTCTTCTTCCTCAAATACTTCTGTGTTAAGGCAAATCTATATCCTGAAACAAGCACAGATTTGAATCTGGCTAGAGATACAGAGGGAAGTCTATCCATCCATCTGTCTATTATGTCTTAAAGTGATTTCCTGCTTTGTAGTTTTAGGGTAGATTCTTTTTGGGGACTAGGATAACCCAATCTTTCCCAAGTCGTCCTTTGAATCTTATCTGTCAACAGGTAATTTTGGCTTGAGGGAAAGCCAGCCTTTACTGTTTTTCTCAAGAATATTTTCTGGCTCTGAGAAAATTCTGTGGACTGGTAAAAATGTGATAGCTAAAAACATTTACAGTTTAAGGAATATTATTTCTATCTTTCTGATTCTGAGATAAACTTTCCTCCATCCCTATTCATCTTTAATTTAAGTATTTTGATGCTGTATATTTAATCTTCAGAGCTGATGATGGCTATCTAATGTAGGTGACCCTGAGTTTAAATGCAAATTCAAATTGTTCCTGAGCTCCACCAAATTCAGGCCCCCTCAGTCATTAAAGTTGCTGTGACCTTGACTCTGGTGCTGGAACTGACTTCTCTGAGTGGCCAACAACATAATTGCTGGATGTCCCTGAAGCGTAGGCTCATATCAAAATGACGTGATTAAATCTAATCACTGACTTCCAGAGGAACAGCTTCTTGAATAAGAATTGACTGGAAACTGAAGTAAGCACGTGAAGGAGGATAATGGGAAGAGGATTGCTTTTTTGTTCACTAAGTCTTTGACTGTTAGACAATCTTAACATCCCAGGTTTTTCTCCCTCTAAGTGACTTTGAATTGGTATTTCAGTGAAAATGTTACACAAGGATGAGAACCTACCAGAACCTTTGTTTCTCTGTGACACATCTGTTCCTTTGAAATATTTTCTGCTGAGTTAAAAAAAGAAATAAATTGTCAGTGATTTTTTTCCACAAATTAAAAAATAATAATAATCAGACACTGTAGATGCTCAAGATTTGGAGGCCACTGATTAGCTAAAATGGATTTACAAATACACAGCCAGAATCTCAGACAGCTCCCATGAATCCTTTTTTTTTTTTTTTTTTTTTTTTTTTTATGTTTGATTGCAGGAATAAATCAGTATTTTGCAGTAAGTATGTACAAAATAAATTTTCTCAGTTTTCAAGAGCAAATCACCTATACAAATGTATTATTTATTATATTTATTTTATTTGTTATTATATGTATTTATTCCGCTCTCCATAAAATAACATTATTTCAACCATAAAATATAAGTATCTGCAGCAGTGAGAAGGTAGCAGATACTGATCATCTGTGATTAGATAAACTCTCTGTCAGATGATGAATGGCATACTTGTTTGTAACACTGAAAATTTACTAAAGAATTTCATCTGTTTCTCAATATATCTCATTGGAAAACAATAAAAAGGCAACATTGTGTCTGGAAAGACAAAAAAAAAAACAAACAACACACGAGGAGAATAGGCCAACTTCTGATCTCAGTAACCTTATGTAAATCTAATGTAATTACAGTGCAAACAAGTTCCTCTAGATTTATGTCAATCCTTCCTCTTTAAATCAGAACAGCATTTGGGGAAGATGCAATCACTCGAACACAGTATTTGTCACACACCCAGGAACAAATATTTTGATAGACCACAACTCCACTATAGCATTTTCATTTTCCTACATTAGTTACTGAAGTAATAGCTCCTTCTTTAGACTATAGACTAATTAGTCAAGACACAATTTTAAGAGAAACTTTAACAACTCTGTTCCTAAAGCAGCCGTTCACTCTTACTTCCCACAAAGAAATGCTGTAGAATAACTCAGGTAGAAATCATACTTGAAGCATTACAAAAGCATGTTTTTTCTCTAAAGTTTAATGGACTGAACACTGAACTTGGACACAGAATTTGAAAAGCAGCCTGTCTGGACTGTCTCAAGATCTATTTTCCAGAAAACAGGAATGCAAAATTAACTTCTCAATTAAAACCAAAACAAAACAAAATATCTAAATAAATAAATAAAGCATAAGAGATTTACCCCCTGTTTTTGAATCTATATTAAAAAAAAAAAAAAAAAAAAAAAAAGAAGTTAAATTTGAGAGATCAGAAAAGCCTATTCCCATCATTATTTAACCTGAACTTTTGCCTATCCATGTAGATATGTCTATCAGATGTAGATATTGGTTTTCCAGAGACTAACTGTCAAGCATCATGGGAAAAATGAGTTTTTCCACCAAAGTTTGCTCATGTTCTGAGAAGTGATCACATCTGCTGGGGTTGCTTAATTTTTGCATATGTTTTGCACGAATAACTCAGCTTCACTGGCTGAAACCTTCTCAGGAAATGAAATTCAAAGAACTATGTTAAAAGCTGTCATCAAAAACATCAGGTCTCAATTCACAGCATGGGTGAATTGACTTGTCTGTGCTCCCAGTGCACACTGGTATGGAAGGGAGAAGTTGTTTGTGGAGTAGCTATATGGTATGCAGGCTCACATGGTGCAAGGAGAGCTGATGCCAGGCAACTTCATTGACCACTCAACTCAAAACAGCATCATTCAGTTTGAAACATCAATGACCAAGACTTTACAAAGGAAACCACTAAAAGTTAAGATTTAATTTATTGTATGTCCCACCTAAACTTGCATTCACTCCCAGCATGGTGATTCAAGCTTGCTGGTGTTGGAGGGGGATTACTAACAAGACCATTCCAAGGAACAGTAGGAGGCACCAGTCATACTTGCCAGTTAGCCATCTGTCATCTTGACTGATCACTTTGTGATAATGATATAGTAGTGATCAATTTTTTGATATTTCTGGTAGGAGAAACTGCTCAGGTTGTTACCTTACAAGCAAATGAGAGAGACAGTAGCACATTTTGGAAGAATGCCATGAAAATTATATTTTATATCACACAATGTACTGCTGGAGTCCACTGTGTAGCAGGAAGAACTGAGCTCACAGATTCAGATAGCGAGCTCTAGATATAATATAATCAGGAAAATGACTGCCAGTGGAAGGAATTTGTTGTGTCAACACAGTGCCCAGGATAAATCTGTCAGAAACCAAATGTGGAGCAAAGATAAAAAACTTTCAACATTGACTATTATATAAAAATGAACATAAACCAGGGAATAAAAGTATATATTCAAGAGAGAAGCACAGCGCAAACTTGAATTCAACCATTGTTAAAATGTAAAATAACCTTTGATATAGAATAAATCTAGCATGAGACTCCGAGAAAGAAAACAGTGAATTGCAGAAAGTCAGAAACAAAATGATAACAGGCAGTCACAGCTCTGAAATCCCACTTCATGGACAGCAAAGGGTAGCTTGCATATGGGAGACCTGTAAAGGACAGGTGGCCATGAAAAAATAAAACCCTTTCATGGAAACTGTGCATCCATAGTAATGCAACATAAGGCAAAAACCATATTGTTCCAAGCAGGAGTAAGCATTGCATGGCCCAGCACACCCTCTCCCTGGGTATCTGGAGCTCTTCTAGGGTGGTGGTGCTTTAGCCAGAAGGCCCTGACAGATGCTGTGGGGGGATGGGGGAGATCCTTTAGTGAAATCTGATTCTTTATCTTGTTCTCCAGCTTTTCCTGATAAAACCAGTTTGGATGCAAGGGACAGCTGAGTGCTCTTGCCCCTGCCAGTAGGACCATGGCCAGGGCTCATCTCACTGCAGGGTGACCATCTGCTGCCACTTAACAGCACAGGAAACCACCACTGAACAAAAGCATCCACTTCTCAGCATCCTACCTCTTGCAACAAGATGGAGGGTAAGGGAAATGCTACTACAACAAATATGATTTACAATGAAGGGAGCAAACATTCTAGGTAAGGTTATAGGGTAGCTTTCACTTGGATGCCACCAACAGGTGCAAGGACATTATTCTGGGGCCTAATATAGTCCAGGCAAATGAAGGGGAGCAAACAGCAACAGGGGTGGTGGAAGGATGGATGGAGGCAATATGGCTTCCTCCATCTGCACAGAAACCCCTCTGCTCTGATTAGATGTGATGTTGAGAGAGGCTAAGCCTGGTGTAGGAGCAGGCAGGGTGACGCCTTTCAACTGTGTCACTCCTCAACAATGCAGAATTTCCTGGTGAGACTCTGTGCGCTCTGCATGGTATTTTGGTGTTTCTGTCAGTCCATGTACAAAATTCACATGCCATATTTCACTGCTGCCTGAATAAGGACTAGTGAACACATACTGTGAACTTCACTCATCCAGAGATTTGCGTGATTATATACCTGCTCACCATGAACTTGTATTCTGCTTTTTTTTCTCGCTTTTTTGTTCAAAATGAAATTTGAAATCTTTATTTTGAATCAAGACCATGGGAAAAACAAAACAAAACAAAACAAAACAAAACTTTTTTTTTTTTTTTTTTTTTAAAGAAAAGGATTTTAAGAGAATAAAAGAGTATAAACATTTGGTTTACAAACAAACAAAACAAATAAAACAACCAACACAAAACTATTTAAACATGAATTTCCTTTTTAAAAGAAAAAAATAGTCAAAATTGATCCAGGATGTATGCCACCAAAGAAATATATGGTGATGAAGTTGCCAGCAGTACGGCCATGCCCATTTCTTGGGTTTTATCTTGACAATCAATCAGAGAGAAAAACAACGGCTTTACTGTGAAAAATTATTAAAGCATATAGATCTTCCAAAGACAGTGGTAAAAGCATGCAGATGCACACCCTGAACAGAGGGGAACATGGGGTCACTATTATTATATCACCTATAGTGCCTGCTACCATCAGTGTTCACCCAGCAAAATTAATCCTTCTGGAGGATGGCCAGAGAAGGTGAAACTTGTGGGAAGCAGGCTGGTCTTCCAGGGTGGCATGGTGGAGGATGCCCATTTAGAAAAGTGTTCTAAATGAGTTCTAAAGAGAACACCTGAAGTGAATGGCTTACTTTTGTCTTTCTAGCAGAAAGGGCATAATAGGAAGTCAAGGTCTTTGTTTACCAGGTGTTTATTACCTGTGAAGCCATGGAATCTGTTCTGTTTTTTGATTTCTTCTTCTTAATTTTACAGAACTGTGAGGCTAGAAACACTCTGTGCAAAAGGAGGATGCATGCACTGGGACAGGAAATCTGACAGCAAAGCTCTAGGAATAGTAAAAATCTCTTGACCTGAAGTTTATTTATTGTTATTACATTTTTAGCTCTTGCTGAAGACAATCCTCCCTACCCCCTTCTCCCCTCTAGAAAAGGATATGAGTTGGAAGTACAAAACGGCTGTGCATTTGCTGTTCAGAGCAGGGTAGGAGCTCCACCTGCTCACAGCCTTGCTCTGTTAAAAGCTACTAATCCTCATAAAACTGACCTTTCTGCTTTTTTTTTCCATCTCTAATTTCCTGCATTCCTCACACTCTATTCTCTCTTTGTCTAGAAACTCATCTTGTTCTCTTTTGAACATACTGATTCATAAACATATGTTCTAAGTTACCTCTCTTGTCTTTAGTAACGTATTCCACATGCTTACATGCCATTTTATGAAAGTTTTCTTTAACCTTTTTATTTGCCTCGATTTCCTAATGTTCAAAATATATTCTTTCATGTTTTTTTTTTTTTTTTTTTTTTCTTTTTTTTTTTTTTTTTTCTTTTCTTTATAAATATATTGTACAGCTAAACAATGATGATTTTAATCAAAACCATGGAAGGCCTAATCCTTCTTTGACACATGAGGTCAAATTCTGTCCTCAGATACATTTGTGTAACACCAAAGGAGTAGAAAAAGCTCTTGATTTTCACAGGATTTTAATTTTTGCAAATCACTTTATATGGCTAAATCTTGACTTACAAGGTATCCAAGGGGACCAGAGAGATACAGTAAGAGTAATTCAGAAATTTATTTCTGAAATGAAAAGTCTAAAAACTGTGTTTTGCTACAGTCTATTGATATTGTCTTTATTTGTGTGTGTGAATATGTGTTATATCTAAGGGTAGCCATGCAAGTTGAATATCCCAAACCCAAAGTCTCCTGCAGCTGAATTCTTGTTGTCTTTTTTCATTAGTAAGTTATTCAACTTTAATAATAAATGCACTTGGAATTGCAACAAGCAGAAAAATGTACAATATAAGATTTCATAAAAACTTCATTAAAAAAATAAATAAAAAGCAGCAGCTAATAACCCAAACAAAATCAATTCAGTTTTTAAAATCCCTGCACAGATATCCTGCCAGGGTGTTTGTGTGGGGTGGGGGAGTAGGGAGGAGGGGGAAAAGCAAAGAGAGAACAGAAAAAGGCCATTCTCCATTCTAAGTATTAACAGAAGATAGCAGAGTTGCATGAGTGTCACTGAAGGTGTAATCTGGTATATTTCTAGTCTTGGTAACACAGGAGTTAAAGGATGCAATTG
Source organism: Nettapus auritus (assembly GCA_011076525.1). Classification (NCBI taxonomy): domain Eukaryota; kingdom Metazoa; phylum Chordata; class Aves; order Anseriformes; family Anatidae; genus Nettapus; species Nettapus auritus. Next base: position 444,258 of record CM021773.1, on the reverse strand, counting down.
ATACTGCAAAGAGAGATACTCCATAACTGCAAGGGCTAAGCACCTTTGAAGACTTAAGGACCAATGGATGATTAAATAAGTTCATTAAGATTCAGTTAACTGTTTTGCTTAACTTTGCTGAGGTAGGTAGTCCAGTGCCTTTATAGCCTGCTGTCTGCATACTCCAGTAACAGGGACACTAATACCCTAAACTGTTATGGTTGTCAAAAGCAACACTCAGACAGATAAATTGCACAGCATTAATTGTGTATTAAATGGCAATTGATGTAACTTACATGATTTCTGCTAAGGAACACATAGGTTGCAACCTATGCTTCCATTCATATAAATCCTATGTGAAACCAGTCCAAAATCCAATTAAATGAGTATCTGATAAGAGAATGAAGCTACTAAATGCATAAAAATCTGCCAAAATATAATGATTGCCTCACCAGTGAAATAAAATGTGCCGAAAGGATAAACATGTGGTAAACCAATTCATGGCATGTACTGAGCATGTTGTGGAACCCTCTCAAATGAATATGTGACAAAGGAATAAACATGAAAGAAATACACCGATTGTACACTAAGGCTGTGCGTTTCAGGGAGATTCACCGTATTATCTTCCTTATTCATGTGGATAACAGGCTTACATATGTCTTCAAAAATAATTCTTTCTATCCCACTGCAACAAATCTAAGCGCAGTGATAAATAGAAAGTATGAAAATGCTGATGTATAAGAGCTGGTGGAATTTTAAAGGATCAGGACAGCCAAATTTTTAGATGAGATTGCTTGACATGGAAAAAGCCTCACTGAAGGAAAAAAAATGAAAACAATAATCTGTGCATTGCATATTTATAGTCCAATAATTTGACTGTGAGATTTATGAAAATCTGTATCAGAGGTTTTATCCCTGTTGTATAGTTTACATGGTTTGGCATCCTTTGCAACTTACCGTTCATGAGCAACAATATACAACAGATTTACAGGATTTATTTCACACTTTAATGTAACAAATTTTAAAGTGAAAACTGAAGCATCAGCTGGAAAAACATATTCTTTGTCAGTCAAGTACAATATACAACAGTAAAACCACTGTCTTGGACTTCTGGAGGGCTGACTTTGAGCTGTTCAGGACACTGGTTGGCAGAGTCCCTTGGGAGGCGGTTCTGAAGGACAGAGGAGCCCAGGAAGGCTGGGCGCTCTTCAAGAAAGAAATCTTAATGGCTCAGGAGCAGTCTGTCCCCACATGCCCAAAGACAAGTCGGTGCGGAAGAAGACCGGCCTGGATGAACAAAGAGTTGTGGCTCGAGCTTAAGAGAAAAAGGAGAGTTTATAATCTTTGGAAAAGAGGGCGGGCCACTCAAGGGGACTACAAGGATGTTGCGAGGTGGTGCAGGGACAAAATTAGAAAGGCCAAAGCTCATCTGGAGCTCAATCTGGCTACTGCTGTTAAAGATAAAAAAAGTTTTTATAAATACATCAATACAAAAGGACTGAGGAGAATCTCCACCCTTTACTGGATGCGGGGGGAAACTTAGTTACCAGAGATGAGGATAAAGCCGAGGTGCTTAATGCCTTCTTTGCCTCAGTCTTTAGCAGCAAAACCAGTTGCTCTCTGGACGCCCAGTACCCTGAGCTGGTGGAAGGGGATGGGGAGCAGAATGTGGCCCCCACAATCCACGAGGAGATGGTTGGCAACCTGCTACAGCACCTGGATGTACGCACGTCGATGGGGCCGGATGGGATCCACCCGAGGGTACTGCGAGAACTGGCCGAAGAGCTGGCCAAGCCGCTTTCCATCATTTATTGGCAGTCCTGGCTATCGGGGGAGGTCCCACTCGACTGGCGGATAGCAAATGTGGCGCCCATCTACAAGAAGGGCCGGAGGGTAGACCCGGGAAACTACAGGCCTGTTAGTTTGACATCAGTGCCAGGGAAGCTCATGGAGCAGATTATTCTGGGCGTCATCATGCGGCAGTTGCAGGGCAAGCAGGCGATCAGGCCTAGTCAGCATGGGTTTATGAAGGGCAGGTCCTGCTTGATGAACCTGATCTCCTTCTATGACAAGGTGACATGTTTAGTGGATGAGGGAAAGGCTGTGGATGTGGTCTACCTTGACTTCAGTAAGGCATTTGACACTGTTCCCCACAGCATTCTCCTCAGGAAACTGGCTGCTCATGGCTTGGACTGGCGCACGCTTCGTTGGGTTAAGAGCTGGCTGGATAGCCGGGCCCAGAGAGTCTTAGTGAATGGAGTCAAATCCAGTTGGAGGCCGGTCACTAATGGAGTCCCCCAGGGCTCGGTACTGGGGCCAGTCCTCTTTAACATCTTAATCGATGATCTGGATGAGGTGATCGAGTGCACCCTCAGTAAGTTTGCAGACGACACCAAGTTAGGTGCATGTGTCAATCTGCTCGAGGGTAGGAAGGCTCTGCAGGAAGATCTGGATAGGCTGGACCAATGGGCCGAGGCCAACAGTATGAAGTTCAACAAGGCCAAGTGCCGGGTTCTGCACCTGGGGCACAACAACCCCAAACAGAGCTACAGGCTGGGAGATGTGTGGTTAGGAAGCTGCCTGGCAGAGAAGGACCTGGGAGTATTGGTTGATAGTTGGCTGAATATGAGCCAGCAGTGTGCTCAGGTGGCCATGAAGGCCAACAGCATCCTGGCTTGCATAAGAAACAGCGTGGCCAGCAGGTCCAGGGATGTGATTGTCCCCCTGTACTTGGCTCTGGTGAGGCCGCACCTCGAGTACTGTGTTCAGTTTTGGGCCCCTCACTACAAGAAGGACATGGAGGTGCTTGAGCAAGTCCAGAGAAGGGCTACGAAGCTGGTGAGAGGTCTGGAGAACAAGTCTTATGAGGAGCAGCTGAGGGAGCTGGGACTGTTTAGCCTGGAGAAGAGAAGGCTCAGGGGCAATGTTATCGCACTCTACAGGTACCTTAAAGGAGGCTGTAGCGAGGCGGCGGTTGGTCTGTTCTCCCACATGCCTGGTGACGGGATGAGGGGGAATGGGCTAAAGTTGCTCAGGGGAGGTTTAGGTTGGATCTTAGGAAGAAATTCTTTACTGAAAGGGTTGTTAGTCACTGGAATAGGCTGCCCAGGGAAGTGGTTGAGTCACCATCCCCGGAGGTATTTAAAAGACGTTTAGATGTAGAGCTTAGGGATATGGTTTAGTGGAGGACTTGTTAGTGTTAGGTCAGAGGTTGGACTCGGTGATCTTGTAGGTCTCTTCCAACCTAGATTATTCTGTGATTTTGTGATTCTGTGATATGAAAAAAAAAAAATATTATCAATTTTTGTTTTTAATAGAGATGCTATTTTTCTTACAGCTAAGATGAAATGGATCAGTCATCTAATATTCTCAACCATTGAGTGGTATAAAAAGCAACTATGTAAAAATTGTCTGCATCAATATCTGCATCTCTACATAAAGGTAGCCTCCTAACCTGCAAACCAGGGACAATTTGTTTCCCATACTTGATTTCATATGATGAAAAGGCATTTTTTTTGCCTTTAATGAGCTATACTTTTAGGGAGTCACAAAGATGGCTAGGTATCTTTGTGGCTTGGTAATTTTTTTTCCAAATGACAGAAAGTAGGGGAATATTTATACCTGAAATACCCTTGCTCTCTTTTCCTATAAAAGTAGCTTGTATGTTTTGAAAATATCAGATGGATTTCCCTGGAGTATTTGGAAGTAGCAGCAACTCAAATAGCTGCTTATTTATTGAGAAAATGATTTAAGTGTCTGGTATGCAGAGCAGACTTCTGCTGTGCTGGAACTTCCAGATATAAGTGAGATTTTAGCAAATGTTCTTAGAATAGAGCAGGAGGTTTCTCAGAAAGGCTGGATTGCTCAGAAGTTTTCTGTGCCATTCATATACATTTTCAGCTACATGGTTTTTGTACCTATCCAGACATAAGTCAAATTTTATCAAGGACATCTGTGTATTTTAAAAAGTCCATTACTGTTGAAGTGGTAAAATGATAAGCCTGGGAACTGTATTTTTGCTGCCTATATTTCTAATCAGATTCATTTTCTATCTAGGCAAAGACAATAACATTTTCTTAGTGCTTGCTAACCATAAGTTCCTCTCCCTGGACTCATGCTGTTGACTCACCATTCCCACAGATTTCAGCAGCACTCATCACTTTCCTTTATTCCAGAGAATGTCCATCTCACCTGATCATACCTCTAATGTATCAGTGCTTCATGGTGAACATGAAAACTGTGGGACTCCATAAGACTTAATCACAAAGTCCCATTTTACGGCTGAGAGAATTCTTTGGTAAATTCTGATATTCTGAGAAAACCAATGAGACCTGAAATTTTCCTTCTTTCATCTTCTCACGGTGTTCATATCATAGCCCAGTCACACACATATATTAAACAAATTATCTTCTTGCCTGTATTACTAGAGAAAATATGCCTAATGGTCCTGGTCTTGCTATTCCTGATTATTCCTTTAAATAACAAAGCCATATTTCACTGGTTCTTTCTGCTGAGAAGAGGCCCCAAACTGAGAAGTGTGGTAACCCAGAGCTGCTCTGTGAAGGATTGGCAAGACTGCATGGAAAGGCTTGGAAAGCATCTGCTCTCACACTACGCTTGGCTTCAGTTAATATTCTCACTGTTAGTCCTTTGGCTTCATGAGAATCAAAAATAAGTAACACTCTACACAGAAAACAAATAAGCTGTGGTGGTTTTTTGTTTGTTTGGTTATGTTTGTTTGTTTGTTTGTTTTCCCTCCTGTCTGATCATATCAGAAAATCTGGCTTGATTTTTTATTCCAACATCCTACTCTGCATCCTTCCAGGTCTAGAAAATCTGCTATCATTAGGCTTAGGCTAGGACTTGCTTCATCTCTTTGACCAAGGTGGGAAGTTAGTTTAATGTAAAAGCTGCATGACCTGCTCTTGAGGAGAACAGAAGGTCCTGATGCTACTGACCAGGGAAAAAAAGGAGAAAAGTGGTAGCTCTTTTGAATTTATAAGGGTTTTTAGTTTTAATTAAAATAATTTCACACTGGCAAATCCTGGGTAATGCATGGTGATTTTATACCAGTGTAGACCTATCCCTCAAGCTCATCACCATATGACTTGTGTATGTCTGGATGAAAGCAGCCCAGTTTTGGGTCTGCAATACTTTAGGAATGTCTTTGACTAGTGTTTAAATTCGTTTGAGCCGTTACTAGTCCCACAGATTGGCATGTTGTGTACTCAGACGTATTTTCATCGTGATCTGAATGAAAGATAATAGAGAAAAGATAGAAAAAATAGAGAGAGATAATAGAGAAAATCAGTCTCAGGAAGATGCAGAAATGCTAGCTTATAGATTGGGGTTCCTTTCTTAACATAGAATGTAGGTATATTTTGAAAAGAAGCATAGTACATGGGAGGCATGAGGAATTGCTGAGGGATTCTTCCCTTTCACCTGCCTTCTCCCAGCCTGTGACTCTGCTCTCCAGAGACCTTAATTTTAGAGTTGAAACTAATGAAAGTGAGCTCTGCCCAGCCCATCTGAGCTGTCCATCAGGCAAAGAGAGGGAGGAATTGCCTCCATAACAGTGACACAGAAGTACTCCTGCTCGGGAACATAGGTGCCTGCTCCCCAACCTAATACTCCCTTGACTGATAAAAACTATGGCTTTTCCTGCAGGGGTGAGCTTGCAGATGGGTTCTGCCTAAATTGACAGAATCATGGACTCCCATGCAGCTTGTGAAGGCTGTCATTGGTGCTGCAAAATCCACCAAATGCAGAACTTTCTGGTAAACTTGCTTGTTAGCTGCCTTGGGTTTGCCTGGAAGCAAGTAGAATCTAGGCAATGTGATCCAGGAGAGCGCCATGGCAGGGTCATCAGGATAAGAACTGTACAGATAGCAGAAATTAATGGTGATATTTATATTCTCACTGCTGACTCTGACACATACAAATATTTGTTAACAGCTATGGATTACTTCTCAAAATGTACTAAAGATAACCCCCTACAGAATAAACTAGCCCAAAGTGTTGAAGATCTTTGATTGAATTCATCAGACATTCATGTGTATCTGCACAAATCAATGATCAAGGCAGGGAATTTGTCAATCAGATATGTGAGGAAATACATTAACAGGTGACAGACAACAATTTGCCAGGGCACATAACCCTAGAGCCAGCAAACTTGTGAAATGGCAGAATTGAACTGTGAAAGACAAACCACTGAAGGTGGAGAGAGTGTCTTCATCTTGTCTTGCAACGTTCAGTGAATTTTTTAGTGTTATCCTCTTCTACATTAAAAATATGAGCAACTTATTCATATACATTACAAATTCTGTTACAGCTTCACTTTAATAACAATCCTGTGCCATCTACATATTTTGCATTTTATTGGTCTTGAATAACTCATCTTATGTAACATAACTTGCTTGACAGAAGTTCCACAAAATTTGAGAAAATGGAAGGTGAGCTGTAATACAATCTAAAATACCAGATAATATTGAGGCATTTAGGTGAAGAAAAGGAAATGAAGTAGGAAGTAAGAAGAATGAAGGGAAGAGAGAAAATGAACTGATTACTGCGAGGCATTAAATGAAAGTGTGTAGTAGATAGAGACATCCTGAAAAAAAAAAAAAAAAAAAGGGAATGGTTGGCTTGCTTATCATAGATGAGATGGGTTTAATGATGACTAAACTTTATATACTGCAAAAGACTAATTGTTATGGAAGAACACGTTTCAAGGAACAATTGCAGGGTGCTGAATCAGTTAGCAAAACCCTTAGAAAAATGGAGCCATGACTGAGCAGACTGGAAGTTTTCAAAAGAACTATTATCTCTGAGAGCTCTTAAAATTGTTCCATTTCACATCAGTATAGCAGCAAACAATAGTCTGTCAGTAGGGTTTTATCATCTTTTCTACATTCCAATCACCTTAATTTGTTTTGTTAATTTTGGCATAGAAACACTCAGACAATGACATTAAAATGTTCTTCGTAGAACCAAAATTTGATCTCATTTCACATCTGGGCAAACTAAGGTGAAAGCACACATACATGGAAAAATTCTGATTACCTAAGTTACTAGAACTGTCAGACTGGAAACAGAATATAGTTAACTGATTTCAGATTCTTCTCAACCAAAAACATGAGCCAGGTTAGAGAAGATTTTGGTCCTATTAAAGGAATCCTGAATGCCCCATGCACAAAAGTCAAGTTTAGATTAGATGTGATCTGTCTCAGAAGAGCACGAACGGTTTTATAGTAGTATCTGAAACAACATAAATCTCAGTAATTTTGGCTCAGGAGAGAACAACAATTATAAGTTTGCTATTTCCTTTGATTTCATATCCCACCCAATTGTAATCATCACATTACTCCACAGGAGAGATCTGGCCAGCGGCAAGTCATAAGCAAAATGCCTGGATGTTCCCTAGCTCAAAGCTGGCAGAGAACCAAAAACAAAGCACATGTAATCACTGGAGAAAATCTCCTCTTTGGAGTTTCATGACTCGTGGGTTACTTCCTTTTGCATTTGTGGTCACACATGTCCCCCTGGCAACGGTGAGAATGACTTACCATGTAGTAGCATTAGGAAGGGATAGGTTACCGCTTTTTTTCTTATGTCATTTAATAGCTAAAAATGAAGAACAGGGCATTGGCACATATGCATGAATCAGTCTGGGAAACTCCATTTTGATTGGTAGGGGAAAATACAGAGATGTTGGATACCGCTGAATGGTGATAACTGATGGCAAATCTGACATCTAAGTGCCATTCACAATACATTGATACATAACCCCATGTTTAGAGACACCCTCCCTCCCCCACCCCCCAAAACAATCTGAATAATGAATCAAATGGTCTCAGGAGTAATTGGATCTTTTTCTGTGTAATTAGCAATTTTTCCCCTTGCATTATAATTTAAAGTACTGTGGTTGAATTGAGCAACTCATGTAATGAGTCATTAGATTGAGGCTTTTAAGGAAGTTATTTCTGAAGGTCTGTGGAGGCTAAAATATGTCTAAATTAAAAGAATGACAGGCTGCAATCACAGCTGTAAAATAAAGGTGCTCAGTAAGCAGTCCTATTACAATCAGAAACAAAAAGAAGCAGATCTCTGTCTTGTGCATGGAAGCAGAGGAAATGATGAATACCTTAGGTAACTCATTCTGTGCAAAATAAATCTTTCACTGTCAATTTTAAATGAACTAATTTGTTCACAAATCTGCTCAGTCAGTTTGGAAGCATACTCAGTTCATCCATATTAGCAAATCCTTTAATCTTGACTAGTCCACTGAGTAAGAAATCCAGAAATGTGTTAATATGACTGGACATATGTAGTAGGATAAGAACTGATTCTTTTAATTAGTGTCTATTCAAGTTATAGTTCCTTCTTTTAGTGAACTGTTGACCCACTGATATATAAAGAGATTACTATTATGACTAAAATACCTTCCAAAGTTATATTTAACTCTTTCTTTATTGATAGAAAAATATGCTTTGAATTATCCAAAAAAAACCCCACAATGTAAGCTAACTGAAGGTTTCTTTCAGATATGTTTCCATCTATTCTACAGATTCAAACTGATATTTGAAATTAAAAAAAAAATAATAAAAAAGTAATTAAAAAATAATAATAAAATTCCCTCCACCAAAATTCATTCTTGACCACAGACCAAAAAAAGAAAAAAGAAGAAAAAAAAAAAAGTAAAAAAGAAAAAGTGGGGGGAAGAGGGAGAGGGGTGGAAGAGCAGATAGAGATGACTCCTATTCCTTTCATTCTTACTTTACCCACAAAGACTGAGGCCTAAATAAGTTAAACTCTGGAAAACATCTGTGTATGAAATAAGAATAAACTCACTGTAGTTTGCAAACAAACAAGATTATGTTAGCTCTTGCTCACCCACAGAGACAAACACTAGAAACAATCCCAAATAACACTGCTTTTTACAATGGGATGCAGTGTTATAATGGTCCCAGCATGGTCCTTGGAACAAAAAATGAAATGGGTGCCTAGTCTGGTCACTCATATTTTCCTGTTACTCTTCACCTTACATAGTGTAAAAACCTCTGCAGCAGGGTGGTCTTGGGCAGCTTTGGTCTCCTAATGCTGAACAGCTATGTCCTGTCTGGAGAGCAAATGCAGCATTAGCATTACCAATACAGATCTAAACTACATGTATTTAAATGATCTTTATTAATTTCAGAAATACTTAGAGCAACAGAAATAGAAAAATGCTTTAGCACCCCACCTTTGTGGACAATAACTTCTACTCACTTTTGAGGCTGAAGCCACAGAGCTGCACTTTTAAGATTTGCAGTGACTTTTTAAAATATAGAAGCAATAGAGAGCAATGTGCTAAATAAAATGTGGGAAAATGTTTTGTACTAAAGCCTTCTTACTGTAAACCACCAAGCCAGACCCTTCTGCTTTTTCTGAGCCCTGTTAATCTTTTTCCCACTGTCTTTGGTACAGCTATTGGCCCACTGTGGTATGGTTTTGACCTGGGGTCTTGCACATACCTGTGCCTTGCAGCAGCACTTGTTTGCTAGCTACAGCCTATCAGCAACTAAGCATAGGTAAGAAAGAGGATGGATGATTTGCACTTAAACCTTCTGATGTTTCTCTTTTCATCTTCCATCAAATTTTCACTTGAAGGCAGTTCTCAGACAATGTGCAATAGGAGGAATATTGCTGTTATGATATGAGTCCTGTATTTGTGGAGTTTTAGGGGTGTTCATTTGTTTCATTTCAAGCCATGTCTCTCCTCAGTTTTCAATGCAGCAGTTGTTTTGCTTACTTTCTTTTTCAGTAGGCTGAGCCATGGGAGCCTGACTGGTGGGAACCAGCAGATTCCTGTCACAGAAGGCAGCAAATTAATGGTGGCTTTCCCCAGTCTGCTTTCTTAGTGCATTAAGATTGGCCTTTGCCATATGAGCTGTTGATGTGTATGAATGCTGAGAGTTTTTTTTTTTTTACTGGGTATGTAACCAGTCTGAGAGGCATTAGGCTAGGAGCTAACACAACAACCAGCCATCTCACGGGTTCGTTCTCTCATTTTAGCATAATGGTGGCCACTGCAGTTTCCCCAGTTGCTGCTTAAAGATTTGGCCAAAAATGTCTCTATAAGCATTCTTTGTCTGTACATGATTTAACCTTTTTCCTCCTATTTTGCCTCAGCAGCAGCCATTTCCTGTACTTTGGCTCTCTAATTTCTATCTGAATCCCTTGTAGGTGCTCTTGAGGTGCTCTCCAGTACCTGACCAGTCTAGCGAAAAAGACCAGGTCCTTGACAAACAAGATTATGGCAAAGTGCACATCAACAGAAGACCTTTGGCTTATAGACTGCCACAAACATTTATATTAATGGTGTTTTTTTTTTTTTTTTTTTTCTTTTCCCTGCACATCTTCCTCAGCAACTAGTTTTGATAGGTTTGTAGCAGGGATCCGTTATGCGCCCAGAGTGTATTAAGAACCAGTCAGAGAATGCACAACTCCGACTGTGTAAATATCCATGTGAATCCCACTGGTCTGAATGGGAGTTATAGGCTGTGCAGTAGATTTTCTGTTTCTTAATGAAAGCACTGTAGAAAATATTCCATTCACTTTAATAGTCACTGAAACTTCCCAGAGGATTGTATCTGATTCTGCAAATACTTCTACGAAATGATTAGCCTTTGCAAATGCCAAGGTACTTACTGATATCTATATTTTTATCAGATATATCTCTGCCTCCTTCTATGCAGTTCTCTCTATATATTTACATATATGCTAACTTGGCATGATCTTGATGGAGGACAGGACAGTGGCTTGGTTTGGTTCATTTCAGATACTAATGATGACTGCCTTAGAAGTGAATATAATAATAATGTCAGCCAGCACATTTAGATAATTGATCAAATTTCCATTTTAATTAGAAAACATGCACCCAAAGTGGGTGGGATCACACGATTCTATCAGCTCAGTTTTTCTTAATCCTCTAGGGTGAATGAAAAAATGAAGTGACTGGCCTTTTACTAACTCTGAATTCAAGAGATTGCCTTGACCACTGCTTGTTCAATTTGCCTAGGAATGTCTATTGTGCTGTAAGATCTCTGACTGTAAGAAAATACCTTTTAATTTCCTGAATACATAGTATACAATGAATATTAATCAAGAGCTGATTAGTATCTCTTCTGCCTCTTTGATAATATTTTATCAGAGACAGATTGTATCTGCAACTGCATATTTAAAGTCTATATTGGAATGGCACGTGAGTTTGACTGAGTATGGACATTTAAGTCTTTCACTTAAATTTTATTTTTTCTTGTCTGTAAGTAAATTCTGCTAGTCTGGAAAATAAAACTTAAAAAGCCAAAACTTTTTTTCCCTTCTTCTCCAGTAAAACTGCCTTTTTCTTATATTCAGATATTCTAGCCATCAGAGCCATCTGATGGTACTGTACTGGGCTAAAATCTTACAGCACATATGAGTCACTGATATGATATGGAACGAATTCTCCCAAAAAGAAGCTGCTGACCTGAAGGTTGAACCCAAACCTTGCAACCTTTGCATGAGGTGAAGACAACTGAGCTAGTTAGTAGTCTGCTCTCCTGCTAAAACTGATGCTGCAGCCTGCTCACAGGACAGCTGCCAAGGAATCCAGCACCGTATCACCTGGAGAATGACCCAAACTCTGCATCTCGCCATGCCTTTCTGTCCAGGAAAATGCCCCTTGCTGTAAACACCTAGAAACTATGACATATTTTGAGGAAGGAAGAGTAAGGTTTGCCTTCTAGTTTATTTAAATTGAACTCAAACTTTTAGTCTGCTTACCTAAAAATACCTTATGTATCCTCTGGTGGCTGAGAGTCTGCTTTGCGTGCAGGATGACAGATTGAGTGCTAATTCTACCACCTGTAAACCTTGCTTATTTCAAAATGTCACTTGTTTTTTAAATCTTAAGTGCCAACAGAGATGTTCTCCCAGGATACCAAAAATCAGTCATTATTGTAACACAGATATTAAGCCACCCGTGTTTCAAACACATCAAAGACATCTGTCCTGCAACTGTACAGCAGAAATGGCAGCATGTTATTAGAGAGAAAGAGAGAGAGAGAGAGATCAGGGGAGCCAAAATCATTATCTGAACATATCTTAGAGGCTGTCTGAATGCTGTAGGACCCATGGCAAAGCCCACATACTTTAATGGAAATTTCAGTCCTCCGTGATCACGTAATTGCTCCTCAGTAATTCTTTCTAGCAACTTATAATGTTTCATCATGGAATAACCCAGACTCTGAAATCTTCTGTATTTGAGTTTGAGCCATTGCAAAAATTCTTTTTTTTAATGGAAGTTGCAGAGGGAAAAGCATGCTCAGAAGCCCAATTCCTTACCTCCAGGCTTTATGCAAGGTCTTAAAAAACACAACTAGCTCACATCAGGTCTATCCTAACACTATCCTAACTAACAAACTACATAGGAGCAAGAAAGGGAAGAAGAGGAAACTTTCCGAGGACATCTGCTAGGCCCACATTGGCTGTCTTGATGAGGCTTGTCAGTACACATTGGAAGTGCGCAGTGAGGCTGAAGATTCCCTACTGGCTGGAACCGAGTCATTTGGCAGGCTTTCCTTGTCAGGGGGAGTTAAACCAGTCACTGATCCTAATTCTAACACTGTTGTTGCAGCATTCCAATTTTTAATCGCTACATGACTTGTCAGGTTGAATACGAGCCACATGAATAAAATTTAAAAACCTCTTAATAATGAGGGGTGTCAAAGATTACTAGCACTCACTGTTTCTACAGTTACCTTTTCATTTCCTAAAAATGCAGCTAAGATGCAAAGACCCTCCTTTCCAGCTGCCCTTTATTTTTCCATTTCTACCCACAACAGTTCTTTTCCTGAAGCCCACCAGGACAATCACAATAAACAGCACATTCCCACCTCAAGTACAGTCCTGGGCCCCAGTGCTTCCTTCAGGCTTAAGGGACTTATTCAAAAAAAAGGGGATCCTGAGTCTTCCACAATTAGGGGGAAATGTGGTTGAAGATTAGTTAAGAAGATAAAGCTGCCATTTTTCTTCGTCCTAGGCAGCCTCTTTTCTCTAGTTCCTTTTCTAGGAGTTTTAAAGTATGTGAGATGCAAGTCTCTGGTTGTCAGTGAGCATTGTCTTAGGAATGGACAAGAAGGACATCGAGGTGCTTGAGCGAGTTCAAAGAAGAGCGACGAAGCTGGTGAGGGGCCTGGAGAACAAGCCCTACGAGGAGCGGCTGAGGGAGCTGGGATTGTTCAGCCTGGAGAAAAGGAGGCTCAGGGGTGACCTTATCGCTCTCTACAGGTACCTCAAAGGAGGCTGTAGCGAGATGGGGGTTGGTCTGTTCTCCCACGTGCCTGGTGACAGGACGAGGGGGAATGGGCTTAAGTTGCGCCAGGGGAATTTTAGGTTGGATCTTAGGAAGAACTTCTTTACCGAAAGGGTTGTTAGACATTGGAACGGGCTGCCCAGGGAAGTGGTGAAGTCCCCATCCCTGGAGGTCTTTAAAAGACGTTTAGATGTAGAGCTTAGGGATATGGTTTAGTGGGGACTGTTAGTGTTAGGTCAGAGGTTGGACTCGATGATCTTGAGGTCTCTTCCAACCTAGAAATTCTGAATGTCACAGCTTTGCATATCACCAATTTGTCTGTAAATGTTTGAAATTTGAAGTAATTGTAGAAGACTGAGGCAAGCAAAGTGGGAGCCACTCAGAAGGAAAGGACATTTTCAGGCTAGCAAACTGACATGTAGGCATCCCCGTGTTCCTTTCCCAGTGACAGAGTGCAGCTAGCACGGATGAGCTTCATGCTGTAAGTTCCTGGATGCTGACAAACAAGTCAACTTCCAGTAGGCTCTGAGTTCTCATCTGCAATTGAACTAATTTACCATCCTCATGTGCTGCATGAACAAAATACAATAACTGATTTCAAAAGACACCAGCTTGCTAGCAAATATGGGCTGCTGAATGCTAGTCTTTTTCAATGAAAAATTATCTTACCCTTAGCAGTGTTTCAGTTCACTGATTTCTTTTTGTTTGGGTGTTTTTGTTACAGAATGCTTAAATTCACAGTGTTTTCCATAAAGGAAAATCTGCACTGTAATCTCTAATCACAGCAGAAAAGGCAAGGTCGTTTGACTTCATCTTGGCTTGGCATTAGAAGCAGGCTTACAGCACAACAAAGCTAAAGCTACACACAGGAGTTAAATGCAATGGTCTAGTTATGGGTTTAACAGGAACATCAACATATAACTGGAGCAAATCAGTGTTTAAAAAGCTTAATAATGTGAAAAGTAAGTTCAGCATCAGAGCTGGGTCAAGAAAAATGGGATCATGCAATTAAAAATGGAAGGACAGGAAGGGGAATCTGTCCATGTTTGCAATGCTGTGCTGTATTTACCATGCTGCTGTAAATTATGTATTTTAGACTGAGCTCAGTGATTATTGCAAAATGTTTCATTTTCATGAAACAAACAAACAAACAAACAAACAAAAACTTTTAGCTATGATTACAATGGCAAGATGTAGCAGGAGGAACTGTGGACCCAGGGTGGTTTGTACAAAGCCTCCAGACAAAGCAGCTGCTGTGGAAGGGCCACCTATCCATCAGTGCAATTTCTGCAGCTGACACAGCTTCTGGAAGCCATCCCCATTTTCAGGAGGAAATTCTCCACTGTGGCAAGACAGGAACATGGACTCTAGCTCCTAGGTGCATGCTGTGTTTGAGGAACTTTCTCTTTGGAACTTCTCCAGACTTATCTAGAAACCCATTGCAGCCCCAGCAACTCTACAAGGCTTCAAGAATTTATGCACTTTTATTAGTAGAACTGAAAACATTGCAGAGTAGTGTTAATGAGTGCTGTTTTTGTCCTTTCACTTTATCAGCTGTTCTTAAAACTCCTATTCACTTCAGAAGTTAATCATAAACCCTCCTTTTGAAAGCATCATTGAAATGACAACATCATTAAGGTCTGACTTTATGCAGGTGTAAAATTCACGAGCACTTACATGTATTGCTACTTACCTGATGATTTATGTAGTGCAATGGCTGCTCTCCTCAGTGCCATCCTTGTTGCTAGCTCTCTTTCCTGTAAACACGAAGTGATCTGGCAGAACTCAAAAGGCCTTTTAAGTGTAAATAAAATCTTTCACCTAGGAGCATTCCTGGTTCAATGCCCCAGTTTCAGAAATGCACACAACTAAGATTCAGCAAAACTTTTCTAACCACAAAAAGTAACAGGAGAGGGGCAGAAAAGCCACATCTTTCTTTTTTAAAACTCAGACTATAGGTAGTTTGAGTATTTGTCCCCTTTTTATTCTGATCATCAGAGGGTGTGCAAAATCACACTTTTTTCCAAGTTCAGAAAAAGGTTTTATTTTTGTCATTTCTATTATGAGCAAACCGGGATGAATATGATTTTGATTTGGGCTTGGAAATAGCTCAGAAGTTAAGTTTTGGTTTTGCAGAAAACAAACAAACAACAACAACAAAAAAAAGATTGGATAAAACCTTCTTCTACTTATCAAAATCAGGAACTTTTTATAGATGTGCATAAAAATAAAGATTTAGTCCTTTTAATCCCTCCTGGCATCTCAGGGTACCTGAACTTTTTGCCTTCTCTCTGAACCATAAGTTGGTTGAGATTTCCAAAAGAGGGAAAACAGGATTAAATTTGATTAAGCGTTGCAGTGGTTTAATGTAAAGTATATTACTTTTATCCACCCTAATTTGATCCTGCATTGGGAAACTAAGCTGACCTTGCACCTTACCAGTGTTTTACAACAACAAATTTCTCTTTACATGATTTTGTGAAGACAATGTTATACAGATGCCATACTACACCCCTTTACCAACTGTTCAGTAAATTATTATAAAACTTTGAAACATGCTAATTTCAGTGTCTTTGACCTCTATTTATATTGAAGAGAAAAATTTAAATCAAAATGTATCCTACTCTTTTATGTTATTTTAAACCCCCAATCTAGCCATAAAACTCTGTACATCTCCTAGTTGCCTTCGGTTTAGATTGATTATGTCTTTATACTGAGAAGAGGGCCTGCCTGATAAAAGAATGGCTTAATCTTTATTTGCCTAGAGCAGTTAGAAAAATAAGTGAAGCAAGCAGCCTCCTGTGACTGATTTCTGCTCACTTAAGGCAGTTCACCCTTGAAACAGAGAATAATTGTTCTCTGTCCTTTTTCAGATATTGTCTTCCCTTTCATGTATTATATCCAAGTAATCTTTAAGATTTTGAACATTAAAGGAAGACAGAGTGAATCAAAACCATACACCAGGCTAAATTCTGCCTTGAGAGGCACATCCACAGTCTTCATGAAAGCCAGTGGAAACCATACATGCATCTAGAAGGAAAATTTGGTCCACAGTCTCTTTAAATCATTAATAAAATAAAATAAAACAAAATAATAATAATTATAAAAGAATAAAAGAATAAAATGAATTTCTGTACTTCTGTTTCAAGAAGCAGGATATGAATATGTGGGCTTTGATCAAACTACTGGGTGTCAACAATAGGATAATCTTTAGAATTGCACATTATAATTTAATTCCTAGTTGGTACCCATCTGGACATGAACCATGGAAATTTGCCTTTTTAAGATATGTTTTACTTCTGGACATCAGTATTATGCGGAAAAAATGTTTCCCTTCAGCATCCACAAAGGTGAATTTTACCACCTTCTCTTTCATGCAGCTTTATATTTAGTGAGTTCTTTCCTTCCTGTAGCTACTCAAGTTCTCTGTCTTCTCTATTCAGCAGGAACCTAGGAAACTCTTTAATCTAGTTTAGGTCTAGCTGTAACATCCTTACCACGTCAGGCTGATCTTGAGGCTGAGACAACTCCTACCAATCCCAGATTTATGAATCCTTCTTGTAAATATTTCTCTTCATTTTTTTGTACTCTTAATTGTTGGTACTGCAGTAGCAAAGTTGAAACAGAGGTGACCATAAGAAAAGAAATATTTTTGTAGTTTACTCCAAAGCTTTATTTTGTGTATGTGTGTTTGACTTCAGAGCTGTCTCTTACAAACACCTTTCTATCAGTATAACTGAGTACCTATGGCAAATACACAGTGATATCGCAAACTAAATGTTAAGGAATTATTTATTTCATGTAGTTATGCTTAGCAACTGAAGCCTGAGTACCTAGCAAATAGTTGTTGAAAATATAAAATTAAAATTAGAAATAACAAACTTTTCAGAATTATTCAACCACATTTCTCCAAAAGTTGTAATTATACATCCTTCAACTGCCTCTTCTCTACTGCTTGGTAGTTCAGTTAGACGCACTATATCCAAAATAGGACACCTAAACTTTTCACAAGAAGGGCCTTCCAGTGTCTCCTCTGGCAGGGAGACATGTATTTAGGAAGGGAACTGCTTATGTAGGTCATATACCTGGGGACTGACCGAAAGCTGTAAATTGTAAACACCAAAAAAGAGCAAAGATAAACTGCTGACCTTATAAATATTATGATTGTTTCAATAGGGTAAGGACATCAATTGTGTCTTCCCTCTGTTCAATAATATCCACTGTATGATTCTGTGTTAGACAAATTTGTGTCAGCACAGTCCTTTGCAGATGATTTACAGCATGCATTTTTATAAATTTTACACTGGAAAATACTGACACCTGATTTTTGCTACATCATGCAAGGTTCTTTCAAATGCAGAGATTGGCAGAGAACTACCTGAAACCAAATCTTTACCAGTTGACAATGAAGAGAAGTTTGTAAGATAAATCACTGTTTCACATATGTGGGTATGTTATCAAGAAGTCACTAATTTATTGTACAGTGATGTTAAAAGATAGAAATTTTATAAAACCTTAAATTAGAGAAAAATCTGAAGTTAAACTTTTGCCCCTAAATGAGTCCTACCAGCAAAATAAGTGCGTGTGTACAAAAGAATCTGAGCAGATTAGAAATAGATGCCATTAATCTTAATTTATAATATGAATTCAATTTCTAATTCTTTAGGAGTCCTGAATCATCATCTTTCAACTTTTCAAATAATAAAACTTCCCAGGTAACATTTCTGTAAGGGACACTAGGGGATGGCATCAATTGCTAAGCTCCCAAGTTGCACCAGCCCTTGTAACTGTTACTTGTAGTTCTTCCTTTTGCCAGTATTTCCCTGACATTGGATTTCTATATATTATGTCCACTTTTAAAAGTAATGGTTTAATAATTAAAAATGCATACATAGTTTTTCAAAATTCCAACTTGTTAGCAAATCCAGCTTTTCTTAGCCTCTACAGTTAGAAATAAGATCTAGTTTTACTGTGACACACTGTGAGAATCTGTATCTCATTGTTAGTTAGATCATAGATGGGCAACAATGGCTTTTTTCAAAGTTTCACAGACTAGCAAACTTAAAGTAGCTCCTTTTAATTGAAACCCAGGCATACTTTTAGGTAAAAATAAAACTGAGCTGGCTTGAGTTTTTCCCAAGCCAAACAAAAGAGATTGGAACTTTCCATTGTTTTTGTCTGCCAACCATGCATTGTTAAAGGAATCGAAATAAAGAAGGAAAGGGGTCAAGGGTTATAGAGCTCATATTTCCACTCTACATGACCCCATCTCAGCAATAGTGGGACCCTCGTGATCAGTTCCTGTTGGTCTAATGGAACAGCCATTTCTTAAGAAAAGGAATTACTGTGTACAGTACCTTTGTGACTAACATAAGAATACACTAGCTCTTCAAAGGTCCTTTCATTACAGCCCCTGAAGAGGACTCTGACATTACTTTCTTGAGATTGTAATGAAAACAGCTGTACTTGTACCTGTTCCCCTTTTTATTATTTTTTTAACAAAACTAGGTTGATGTTTTGCCACTTTCTATTCTGTCATGAGGATAAGGCATCACAAATACTAATAACTACCACAGTAGCAATATGCACTACTTTGATCTTTTCACTATTCTTTAATTTGGGCAGCTGGCACTAAATTCCTCCCTAAAAATCTGCACTGCCTATAAACAAAGGGTAAAATGGACATCAAAATCATATGTGCACATTTAAAACTGTTCATCTGATGAGTCCAATTCAAAGGCCCCATGAGTAGTGCAAATACAATACTTTGATTTTGTGATTCTAGGCACAAAAATCTTAGTACACATTCTTTTGACAATGGATTGTGGCAGAATGAGAAATACCACAAACAACCAATTTTCATTAAAATCTAAAGCTTGTAATCCATCTGTTCTTATTGGTTGCTTTGCCAAAGACTTCTTAAGAGATTATTAAGCTTATTAATGAAAATCCAGAAGTAATTTTAAGTGATTTTCCCCCTTGTTTATAAGACAGTAAAATTAAACATGCTGTGGTTGTTATTTTTTTCCAGCATCAAAGGCAATGCAAGAAGGCAGGATCTGGCAATAGCGGCTGTCAAGATTCCAAAACCAAGAAATGCAAACACCTACTGTCCAAATTACTTCTGTACTGGTAGAAAGAGGGTAGTAGTCATTAGTGTTTGTGCTAGTAAGACAAAAGAGAGCTGTGTATTGCCAGTTAAATTTCTTTTTCAGTGAGTCAACTTTCACAGTGAATCAGATTCTATTCCCTGTGTTTCAGTTCAATCCCCTATCCATGTTCACAATGAGCATAATTGGTCTCTTGTTGGCACCAATACCACATTTGAAATGATAAGGTAGCTAATGGTGCTCAGAATTTGCAAGTAAAATTCTCTAAACCAAGATTTTGGATCCTCTGTTCCAGTCATCGACAATGATTTAGTTACTTAAGGACTTTGCTGGAAGCCAGGCACGAAGTCTCCGAAAGCCAAAATAAATGCTTCTTGGAAATTTCAGAATCAGCCAAAGACATAATTTTATTGCATAAATGCGTTTGAAAATATGACTGTTCTGTTTGTAAATGGAACATAATTTTAGAAATATTTATATTCATAGAAATTGATACGAAATGTGGAGTATGAGGAAAAACAATTTGCAAATACAGTCCAAAAAGCATCACAAAAAAAAAATCTGCAGGTCAATGTATGAAATGGGAAGAAGATCCTAGAACCTCTGATGTTCATAGAGAAATAAAATAGGTACCAAGCAGGACAGGAGATCCAGTTTTGCTATATTTCAAATGAGTTGGTTGCATATATGTTTATGTTCTTCCTCAGAAAGACATAAACAAGTGTATCTTGCACATTCGTAGACATATATATATTAGCCAAAACCCTAATGCAGAGAATGCAACAGGGTTACCAAAGCCTTGTAAACAAGCTGTTACAGGAACTGATTTGTGTTGTAATACAGGGGCATTCATCAATTCTTTCTTTTATTCTGTGCAGATATAATTCTGGCCTACTAATATAACCTTGAATTTGCATATCTTTTACTTTTGTCTGAGCAGTATTTTGTGCTGTATACTTGGACCTGCTGCATAAACTCTTCTTGATGCAAGTGGCTTGGTCATGCAGCAGAACAGATGTTTGGCTTGGTATGTTTGATATTGTCCTAGTTTCAGTTGTGTTGCTATGGGTGCTATGTTTTGGAAAAGGATGAGAAGAGTGCTGATAACATGCCGATGTTTTAATTGTTGCAGAGCAGTGCTTACACCAAGCCAAGGACTTTTCCGCTCCTCGCTCTGTCCTGCCAGCGGGCAGGCTGGGGGTGCAGCAAGAGCTGGGAGGGGACAGACCCAGGACAACTGACCCAAACTGGCCAAAGGACTATTCCATACCATCTGATGTCATGCTAAACAATATACAGGGGTGGCTAGCTGGGGTGTGGGGCCAGCTGCTTGGGGATAGGCTGGGCATTGGTCAGCAGGTGTTGAGCAATTTTATTTATTATTATTATTATTATTATTATTATGTCGTAATAAACTGTCTTTATCTCAGCTCACAGACTTCACTTTCCCGTTTCTCTCCCCCATCCCAGAGAGGGAGGGAGGAGCGCGAGGGAGCGTGGTGTTTAGCTGCCGACCAGGTTAAACCACAACAGATATCCAGGACAGATGATTATGACTGTGAAAGTCTTCCAGAGGCCACACACCACTGGGCATCTGTACCGAATGAAGTAGATATTTTCCAGAGTCTGTGGTGCAAGAGAACCAGCAAGACAAGGAGAGAATTCAATTATGCAGATTTGAAATAGCTACATTTGTTCTACAAAGTCAAGTTAATGAATTAGATGTGGAGCACCTTGTGGTTCCAACATCAGCAAATTCAGTTCAAGGAGCTATACACACTTACAAATATCTCATAATTGTCATCTAGAGACTTCCTACTCATTTTATAGTCATTTTATATCAATGACTCAAGCTCAGTAACTTGTTTATAAACTTCAAAGACCAATATGTGGCTATACATTAAATACCACTAACCCTTTAACATCTTTCTAAATAGCAGGGACAAAAAGTGTGTGAAGTATGTCCCCAAATCCTCACTGTTAAATCTGCAACAGTCAATTCATTATACTTGTAGATATGTCTATATCAACACTGACACTGGAGCGATGGCAGCCAGCAGAAAATAGATACAGGAACAGAAAAAACAGTGGAAATAGATATAAAAACAGACAAAACAGTGGGTCCAAGAGAAGGCAAACTCATGACTACAGAGTATTGCATAGAAGGAGCAATAACTCAGAAGGTAAGTAACAGAGGAGCTGTACAGAGAGTAAAATGTGCATAATGTGCTTGAGAGTAGTAGAAGAAAGCCAATTGGGGAAGAAAGGTTCAGATAAAAACAGAGAGAATTTTGCAACAGAGAAAAAGATAGTAGCTTGAAGGGAAATGGATGTAAGATAAAGATGTAGATAAAGAGCATTAGTGCAACCATTCTCAAAGCCATTGATTGACTGAAAGGGAAAGATGTAATAAGAGTTGAGAGTTAAAGACAAGCATGGTAGAATATCAGAAAACTCTTAGTTACCTTAGACTGGAAAGCAAAAGGACACATGTAGGCCATGCCTGATCATTCCAGCATTTGAGGACAGATGTGGTACTAACCATTTAAAAAAAAATATACAAAATATTGACATAGAAATGAAACTGCCTTTTCTTACAATGTATTCACTCCTACTGAGATGTGCACACATGTATACATACACACTGCCTCATGCTCCTCTAAGCTAAGCATGACCCAGAAGTACAACATTTGTTCAGTCCTGGAAAAATGCTCAAGGGAGGCAATGCAGATCTGATATATGGATGCCAATTTGTCCCTGTGTCTTAACAATGCAGCCAAGGTCTGACCTCCCCCAGCTTCCAGGGGTTTCTGAGTATAGGAAGGAAAAGAAATCACCAGACTATTATAGATGAAAAGAATTCTTAACATGGAAATATAACAAGCACAAGGATTTATAACAAGCACAATGTGATTTGTTTATGACTGAAATAATATAGAAAATGCAATGAAAATATTTTAAATGCATGTAGTTTGGGATTTTTTATTGCCTAAGGCAGTGAGAAGATTGAAGCATCAATGTTTTCTTGCAAGTTCCCCGGGAAAAAAAAATACATAAATAAAAATAATAATAAAAAAGCATCTATAAAAAAGTCTCGCCTTTTTGTTTAGACAGAGTCCTGCAATTTCTTCCCATGGCTTTAGTGACTCCTGGTGACTGTCATATAGGCCATACCATCAGTAGGAATCTTTCCCAGATTTCTCACCCTTTTTAATTTGTATCCCTTAGTTGCCTGCTCCATCCTTTCCTTTCCCCTCCCTTCTACTTTAACACTAATAGGCTTGCTGGAATCCACCTTCTAAATGAAATCAGTCAAGTCACCTCAGCTTTGATTGCTTTATTCCCATGATGTAGAATGAAAGCACTCTGCTGAATCAGAAATGTCCTACATTCAATTGTCATAAATAACAATGCGCAGCAAAGAACTTAAGCTATCAACACACACAATACAATATGAAAGTGTGTTTCAAACCAGATGCGGATTTATTTCTGTCCAAACAGTTTGAAGAGCCTGTTAAAATGCTTCAAGTTGCTCTTTATAGAGGGTTAAATGAACATTTTTCAATGAAATGTCTCCCTTCTGATTCCTTAATGATTAAATACAGTGGAACAATAGCCATTTAAAATAGCCAAAGAACATCTGATGATTTTTATTGTTAGAATTGTTAAAATAGAAGGAGTTGAAATGCTTTGTGCAAGGTGAGAGAAAAATGCTCTGACAGCATCAGAGCAACCTCAAAGATTTTGACTATTTATCAAAAATCACTGCACTTTCCAAGAAGTTTTTTGCAGGTCTTCTGGGAAAATAACAGCATCTCTCCTTCAGTCAGACTGGCAAACAGTTTTTCCCACAATCTCCCCCCACCCCCTGCAAATGCCTCCCCCAGCCTTACCCCTAATGCCTAGTGATACTGAAACTTCATCCATATCAGCTGTAAACACAGGATGAGGACAAGTACGTGCATACATCCACTGCCTGTAAAGAGACAATGTCAGATGCTCAACCAGCCTTAGTGTGGCTCTTTAGGTCGGAGATGATCCAAGCCATATCTGGTTTATTTGGGGATCAGACACAAATATAAAAGTATATATAAATACATATAAATATAAAAGACACAAATATAAAAAGTCACACGACTTCTGTGTACTTGTGACTTCAGAGAAGGGCTCTCTCTCTAACCATCAAGACTCCAAGTTTGCCTCCTGGACCTTCCTCCTGTTCACCTGTGTCAGGATTCAGCCCACTGTAAATACTCCACTTGCCTACATATCATTAAAATTGCAATGGGTTTGAGTTTTGTTGGTTAAACTTCAGCCTTTATATTCCACTTCCATCTGAAAAGCAGAGCTAAATTTTATTGAAAATATCTGTCTTTGCACAAAAACATTCATGCATGCATAATGTCAAATGTTGACCTAACTAAGATTGAAGCTGATCTTATTTGATTAGAATACCACCACTTAAAAAATAAATAAAATAAAGTAATAATAATAAAAACATAAAAAAGTAAACAATGCTTTTGTTCTAAATGGTCTGAAACAAAACTGTATTTCGTTTCATGTTTGATCAAAGCTTTAGTGACTTGTCAGGATTCTGAAACTCAGAACTATTAGGCTACTACACCACAGTAGCAATCCTAAGGAGTGATATGACTTGGTATTTGCTACTTTTACTCCATCCAGCTAAATATACTTAAACCTTGCAGAGCAATAATTTGCTGTACAATGAAAACAAAGCCAGCAACACTTCTATTAAATTTCTTTATACCATGCTGGAGAATCTGACTTTTTATGTAAACATACCCAGCATGTGACGATCAAAATGGTCAATGAACAGCAATAACAGGTATTAAGCTTTTGCTATGTGAACTTCTGTAATTTGTTACTTATAATTATCCATAGCTTCCTCATATGCCAGGAGCTTTATGAGGCATATAACTAATAAACAAGATTCTTATTAAACTGGAACCATTTAGATCAGCTATAGAATTGTTTTCCTTAAGAAATTGTGAGTTTATGATGAATTATTTTAGGTTTCATGGTGCTTCTTTGTAAGTAGAATGTGTTTTTTTGTTTTTGTTATTTGTTTGTTTTTTCTCAAGAGTGAAGACTAAAACTCTCCCTGGCTCCACACAGGTGACCTGACATCTCTGGCCTTTATATGCATGGGCAGTGCAGGTAACAAAACACAGGGAGACTTCTTCCACACATGTAAGCCTTACTGGAGCTCCAGAAGTCTCTGCTTTTGAGGAGAATAAGATGTGCTGTGCTGTCCTACGCTTGATGTCTTAAAAGGGCCATGAAGGTGGTGGGGTATATTAACTTCACTTAATACTGTACTGCTAAGTACTATCTGCAAAACTGACGTGAGCTGAAGCCGTCAGTGGTACAGTGGTGGGGCTATCCTCAAGTGGATTTCGGGGGATGGGCTCCCCCAGAACCAGTTTCACCTTTGTAGGCCCTTCCTCTTCTCCTTCCTGCTTCTCACCACACCCTCACCAATGGGCTCAGGCTGCCCAATTCAGGGCTGGGTGGACTGGGCAGACTATGGCTTTTATTGGATGAAAATTCAACAAAATGAGTAAGAAAAGGTCACTAGCTTGTCAAAAATCCCACTAGCCATCTCAGATGGGTACAGTAGCCAGGCTCCCTCTAACAGAGTCCATTTCCACAGATAAAAACTGATGCCCATTAGGCCCAGCTCAGATGCACACATTAAGCTCTTTGCACTGCATGAACTCCCATGCTAAGTGAAGTGCATCACTGTAACTGATTCTCTACACCTCTGCTTTAGCTTTCTCAAAAACTATAGCAAAAATAATGGTATTTATTCATTACTGTCTCT
The DNA here is from genome assembly GCA_011076525.1 of Nettapus auritus. Classification (NCBI taxonomy): domain Eukaryota; kingdom Metazoa; phylum Chordata; class Aves; order Anseriformes; family Anatidae; genus Nettapus; species Nettapus auritus. The sequence goes on along the minus strand of CM021773.1, from coordinate 418,991 downwards.
CCTTTAGATGTCTTTAATTACATATTTATCCATCCCTATCTTTTTGCCTTCAGATCAAATTTTAAAAGTACAGAGGAGGAAAAATCATTTGCTTTTACATTATAGCAAAAGATTTTCCTGTTCTCAAGTACCGTATTCCAGCTTCTGTGGAAATACAAAATAAAACCTTTGCTATCCAAGGAGTTCTGCCAAATTTACACCATTGAAATGAACAGAAATTGTGGCCCAAATCCTTTGATATGTAAGGTAGAAGCCATTTAATTTTAGTCAGACTTCCTTCCAAACTCCAGAAAGGATCTAGTGAAAGAAGTGAGTGTAGTAAGTGATGGACCTCCAGTATTTGGCTCATGTTAGTTCTAGGCTAACAATGTCATCCCAGAGTGCAGAAATAATAGCTAATCACTGGAATGGCTTGCTTAGAGGATAATAACAGGTGTTACAACTATTAAAAATCATTTAATAGTTCAAAAAAATAGTGACAGATGGCTATCAGAATTAGCTGAAGTCAATCCTGCCTTCAGGCAGAATGATGGGCCAGATGATCTCCCTTTCTGACCATTTTATTATGATTCATTCTACGATTTGCTGATCTACTTTCCTCAGCTTCTTTTGGGAATTCTTCATGTGACCATCTGTGAGCATGAACACTAAATATCTTTCCTCAGTACTATCCAAGCACTGCAAGGAGAGGACAGAAGAGGTGCACCATCCCTCTTCTGCACAGAAGGATGCACAGTCAGGGAACAGACAAGATCCAGTGTTAGCTTCTTTCATCAGTCCTCTTTATCCTTTGCCACCCTACATAGATCTGCTAGCCAGCTCTAGCTCAAAGGACTAAGTGGAAGAGAAGGGAATGCTATGTTTTTCTTCCCTTTAGAGTGGTTAGAGCTCAGCTCTCATCCTTACATGTACGGTCACCTTTCTCCACATAAACTGAAAGTGAGTCCTTTATGAATTCACATCCAGAAACATTTCACCTCCACAATCCACACAATCATTCTTCACCTTGATGTTATTGGAGTTCATTGACTTTTTTTTTTTTTTTTTTAATTAAAGCTATCTAGGACAGAACTGATAATTACTTCTCCCTGGTAAATTTATCAAAGAATGAAACCAACACTTTCTTTGGGTGCCCAGAGGGTTTGTACATTTCGTAGCTGTGATATCTCTGTCAATTTATTTTTGACTTTGTTTCCTAGAACATCTAGTAAAATCATAAGCAGTGGCTTATTGCCTGAAAAGTTTGAAAACACAATTAGCTTGGACAGCATCTGTTGAGTTTGTGAGTCATGAGTTTCTGCTACCAGCAGTCAGTTACAGTCTTCTGGATGCTCTTAAGTGAGCGTCCCGAAGATATGCACATTAAAACTCTATCCCCAAACTGCCAATAGTAAGTGTAAGTGTGTTGTAAGAATGGTTGGCCCACCCACTCCATAGAAAAAAACAGTGCATACATCATTCCCTTTGCTTGGATGGTCCAATCTTTGGAATGAGCCAAATATACATTTATGAAAAGATCTTCTACACATGGAAACTCAATTTTTATCTTTGGCAGCTCCATTGAAGAACAGAATATGAACCTGAACTGAAAAACTAGCACTTACAGGGGGGAATCCAGTTCTCCTTTCACTAACACAGATGTAAATCAGGAGTATGCCTTTGACAGCCAGTCATGCTGCACTGCACAGGTTGTTACTGTGCAGGGAACCAGGGCTAGGGCAGAGAGCTTGAACACTGCCAAGCTGAGGCAATATTGGGTTGATACCTGCTCTGAAATCCTTGTCTCCAAGTTTATCAACTCATGACTACAGATGCTTAAATAAAAAAGAAAAAGCCCCCGTGTGTTTGTGAAATCTGGCCTTTATTTTATACCACTCTCATGACAAAAAAAGTGTTCAAAAATGTCTTAAACCACTACTTGGGGATTTCCTCCAAGCACTATGCCAGCTGCTCTCAGCCTCCATTGTGAAATGATGGGCTTCTGGCATAGCCAAAGTACTTTACACTCCAGCAACCACTGGATGCATAGCAGCCCTTTGGGAGTCATTACCAACTGGTGTAATTTAGGGCAGCCCTGAGGCAGCTCTAAGTCACAGTCTCCAGGAACTGGAGGCTATAAAGGTGTCATAACACCTCTCCTTTAGGTCTATAATCTGCAATAACATTTACAATACAGACTGCATCATATTATTTCCATGTTTAATTAGAGTAAAGAATATCAAACATTTTACTTTAACGCTACCACGTGTGCTGTTACCAGCTCTGTATGTGATTTAATGAGTGATCAATCTTTCACATATCAGTGGTGATGTAAACCTGATGTTCATTTGCTCTTTTCACGTTGCGCATGGATTTCCTGTAACAAGAAAAGAAATAACTACCAGCAATGTGGTAGTACTGCATTGCTGTTAAATCTCAGCAAGTCCTTCTAGAATCCAAGAAATAAGGTAGCATCAATTTACAGACCAACTTTTCAGTGGCATTGTTCCAAGTCTGTACTATTGGCCAGCCAGCCTGGCTTATGTTTTGCTTCAATGGCCAAATATGTGATGCTTGACATGTCAAGTCAGCTGCTGTTTCTTTTTTTTTTTTTTTTTTTTTTAAGAGAGAAGATATTGTTGATACAGCTGTGAAAAGATCCTTTCTCCTTTCCAAAGAATTATCACTAAATTACATTAAGCAGAGAGAGACCCTCTTTATTGCTTAACAAACACTCTGAAATGAAAACATTGAAGATGTGGGTAGGAATGGATACTTTTGCACTGTCATCATTTTTCTTTCAGTCTCTTCTCACCAATTGTATGATCTGATGCTGCTGTCCACTTATATTTCAAATGGGTATTATCCTGCCATTGATCCTCAGATACAACTTCTGTTGAAATCACCAGGAAAATTGCCTTTGTGAAATCTGAAGGATTAGACCTCGTAAGGGGAAAATTCCCTTTATTTCACTGTTTCAAGCCAGTGAGCTGAGTCCAGATAAGCTCAGGAAGAGACGGGGCCAAGTACATCCAGGGTTGGCGGTGTCCCATGGCAGGGGATGGAGGAGTCACAGGGGGCAGTGTGAGGTTGGTGCCTTGCAGAGCAATCCTGGGGAGCTTGCAAGCTGGCACACAGCATGAGTGCCTGCCTGCTGGGTGTCTGAGGAAGGGGTTAGGATGCCTCAGACGTGCCAGGCAGGGAGGCTACGTGTGTACCATCCTTACCTTTGTGCTGTTCTGCAAGTGCTTTTGTGTCACTCCAAAGGCCAGCTTCCCATTTCTCCTCTCCAGGAGCAGGAGTACAAAAGCAATGTGAAATCTGCTAGGGAAAGAGGAGTAATTATTTTGCCAGTGATAACAACACAACTTTGTTTTAATCATGGTAATAAAACAAAAGATGACAACTGATGACTCCTCTGAGGTGCTTATAACCTTAATAAGAGCTCCATTAATTTTTCATATCACTGATAAAGCAAATTAATACGTATCTAAAACCAAGCAAAACAGAAAAAGGCATCAAAACCAAACTGAAATCATTGAATCTAATTTGTAAGATTGCCAATAAAATAATGTAAATCTGTTTCTATAAATTAACTTTATGCATAACTAGAAATGATTAGCATGCATATCTACCAACCTCTGCATTGGTGATTATGGCACACATACTAATAAACTCCAGGTTTTTCATTCAGTTACACTCTGGAAATACTATCCTGTCTGAATGCACAGAAACTTTGAGAAAGAACCAGCTCATGGAAGAAGAGCTGTCATTGAGCTTCCCAGGCTGCAAGGTGAAGCAGGGCGAGACCAGTCAAGTAATAACTGGTCCACATACCTGGGAGGATATGTGGACACCTGAAGCCATGGGCACTGAATATTTTACAATAATGCACAGATAATACTTTTAGACATCTGCAGGGGTGGCGTTCTCTGATCCTTTATCAGTGGAGAATTGTCCCTACGCAAGTCCAGAGAGGGAACAGGCAGCCTTTTTAACAAGTATTATGGCAGCTGGAAGAGGGGACAGTCACCAACAAGCAAAAAAAGCCCCAAACCATGTTCTTTTTTAGTTTTACTTTGTGAAGACCAGTTTGGGAGGAATCACTGCAAATAAATACCGCTAAATGAATACATACATTTTATTGGGACAATTTCCAAGACAATCCAAGCAAATCTGTGTTTGGATGATTGTTAGGAAGTTGGCAGGAAAGTGTTAAAAATTAAGTTTTGCAGAATTTCATTGCAGATTCCCAAGGAAAGTTCATTAAAAAAAAAAAAAAAAAAAAAAAAAAAAAAAAAAAAAAAAAAACTCACATTTGTGTAGCAGCTAATACCTGAATTCACAAATATGCATTATTTGCTTTATGGAACAAAGACAAAATAAAATCTTAAGTTCTATTGGTAACATGTCTGTCCCAATAGGAATATAGCCCACCAATAATAATAATAATAATAATAATAATAATAATAATAATAAACAAAATATTTGATGTTAATCAGTTAATTAATTTACTTTGTGTTTAGTATTTAGAGTCTTAGAACTTCATAGATGAATATCTGAATGCCATGATAGGTAGCTGAGGAAAAAGTTTGGATACTAATTTGGATACCTGCAAGAGTCCCAGGAGGAACTCAAGGAACCCAAGGTCCTATTCACAAATATCCTCTACCTACTTTGCTGACTTCAGGTAGTCTGAGCAGATGTGAACCCAGCCTAAAGGCCTACCATGTGCTGCTGAATTTAGCAAGCTCTCTGTAGGACAATTCTTTCAAAACTGGGAGCAAAAGGCATTGCTAACAACCTCTGCCAAGCTCTTGGTGTCTTGAGAGCTTGAAAGAATTAAATCCTCTCTCAAATGTGTTCGTGACAGACTGTTTCAGTGTTTGTTCTTATACTCTCTGAAAACAATACTGTTTATGAACTAGAAATGGGCATTTGGGAATGAAAGGCTAAACAGGACTATTCAATGCTGGTTGTTATTATTGTTATTATTGTTATTATTGTTATTATTATTATTTCTCAAATATAGTGATAAAGCCTTATTTTAAGTTAAGCATTTCCTACTTCTGCCTGTATCAGCACTAAAGCTGAAAATTTATACAAGACAATTTAGTGCTTGAGGATAGAGATAATAATCCACATTCTCTGAAACTAGTCAAGAGGGTAGGCTACTGCCTGGAATTATTTACATTCTCTGACCCTTTAGGCTCAACTCCTTAACTAAATGAATTTCTCTAGCAGAATCTGTAGCCCTAACCTGTTTGTATTTTATACATTTGGTGTTAACACTGTAGCAGAATTTTACAAGTATCTGGCATATTCTTGATACCACATCTGGTGAGTATGGACACCGTTCATTAGAATAGTTCTGCAAACTGATAACATGCCAAAGCTTTGACAAAAATAGTTATGGTAGATGTCAATTATTTTTCTTTGCCAGTTTAAACACAAACCCTTCTGGGAGGAGTAATTCTGATCTATTCTGGCACATAAAACACAATGAACAATATCTTCAGGCTTTGCGGATGAAAGTGAGTCCACATATTATATGTACTACATGTAGATCACTAGACAATTATGAGAAGGATGATATTTATATATGTTATCAAGAAAAAAAAATCTGTGAGAAAAAACAGTTAAAGTAAGGTTATCTCTGGCAAATAAGGACTGTAAGAAGAACAAGGAGAACAGTGGTGAAGCTACAGCAGTCACCAGTGTTACCCACATCTGGTGGTTTCTTCTTCTGCCAAAACTCCCTCCTGCCTAATGGACTTTCCTTCTCTTTCGAAACTATAAGAAAAAAGTTATCAAAAATGAGAGAGACTGAATTTCTGAATTCGACAGCAAAGGGATAGCAGCAAAGAAAAACAAACAAATAAAAACAAACAAACAAAAACTATTTTCCAACATTTATAAAGTCTTGCATTATTTGTCAATTTGTTCTTGTTTTCTCCAAGGAGAAGGGACTCCTAGCGTAAATGACAGAGCCAGAAATGGCCCCTCCAAGAAGTATGAGACATCTTTCTGACCCGAACGTAAGTCACACTGGAGGATTTCTTGTATGATGGATATATTAATTCTACCCCCTTCTTTTCAGTGTTGCTAGATTTTCATTTATAAATTTCCTAAGCTACATTTCAATGGTGATTACATGTTAATAATGAAGTGCGAATAAACAAATATTCAAAAGAGCTATAAATCTTACTTTTGTTCAATAAATTGCATAAATAAAGCACACAACTTTTTGGTCTTTCACACAAACACACTGAATATCTCTTAAGTATGTATACTGGTAAAACACTTCAGGTCTGCTGAATACAGTAGGTATTTATACTTTTAATTTAAATGGGGATTACAAATTATTCACCTTTTACCATGCACAATATGCATATTATGGTGTGGATATTGTGTTACCAGTTCACTGTAACTAAGTACTTCTGCACCCAAAAAAAAAAGGGGGGGGGGGGGGGGGAGAGTGGGGGGAGCAATTTCTGACCCAATAGACCATAACAGAGCCTTTCAAGCTTGTTTGATGCAGCTGCCATGAACTGAAAAAAAAAAAAATATACAAAATGTCACATATGTAGAGCAATTTAACATGCAAAAACGTGCATTTTCAGTAAGATATGATGTCTGGTTCAGGCTATTTTAAATAAATGAAGGCACTGGTCCTTGTTATTATCTGATGGTGAGGAAGGCTTCAGATTAGACCTGTCAATAGCTACTAACTAGCAAGCAAAGTTCCCAAACTACCTTCCTTCCTCACTGACCAGGGTGATACACTTTTTTCATAACATGAGCTTTTATGGGTATGCAAAAGTAATGCTGTGGTACTGAGAAAAATCTGAGAAAACCATACAATTCAGCCAAAAATGGATTTTAAAAGTATTTTTAGTGGCTTAAATAAAAACACGTTTTTTTTTTTGTTTGTTTGTTTGTTTGTTTGTTTGTTTTTAATGCGGTTTTCAGTATGTTCCATATTTTTAAATTTAGCCTATTGCATCAATATTTTATTTGCCATCATGAATACTGTCCCCTTTCTAATGAAATAGTGATTCAAGCCACAAAATTAAAACCAGTTGGTTTGTCAAATCCCGAGCTTAAAAACAATCCTGTAAGATGACTGGAGAAAATATACAGAGTCTTGATTATCTCTCTTGATTATTAACTACTGAGGATAAGAGTTCCCTTGAGTTGCCCCAATGATGTAGGACCCTGATGCCATCTGACAAGGCCTGGGGATGCCATGAGGCATCTGCCAACCCAGAAGAAAATATGGCTCTTACCACCCCTATGTCATGTTTGCCATTCCCGCTTGGGTGCCTCACCCAAGCAACCATGTTGCACCTCAGAGGGCACTGGACACTCCTGTTTGGGCCAATGAAAAAAACGTAGAGGTTCATATCTTAAATTCTTAATATGATTTGTATGTGCATGGGTGGCATGTGTGAGAAAGTTTGTATTATGTATGAATCTCCATACATGTTCATACATGTGTTGATGTATGTATATATTAGAGTAATTTAAACTTCCTATAAATTGATGCAAATAATATTTTTCTCTTAAAAACATATCCTTACATAATTAATTTTATTTTTAGCAAGAGGACTGCAGCAAACAAAGTACAGAGTATTTGCCTCTTCCACTGAATAATTGTTACAAGTTTTAAATAAAGAATCAAGTGCTGGAGCCAAAGCACACTGAAGTCAATAGGAGTCTTTTCATTTAGTTCAATGGGCTTTGAATCAGGGTCTAAATTCTAACTGTTGCTGAACATATTTACAACCACAACATTTTGTGTGGTACTCTCTGTGGGCACAGTGGTAGAATATACTTGGGAAAACAAAGGGGGACACATTCTTACATGGTATGACCAGTATTATTGCACATAAATACTAGGTCCTGTGAATATCAGCTATATCACTAAAAAATAATCAATCAATTCAGCTGTGCATGCAAGGATGTATATAGCTAGCTAATATCTATCAAGGCCAGAAAACAACTCGTGTTGATGTTTCTGAAACCACTGCCAAAGAGGAAGAGATATTGTTAGCGTCAGTGCATTCACATATCAAAATTAGAAGCAGTATTATTTTAAGCAAGTTCTAAATTGTCAGTCTTGTAAATTATAGCTGCTACAAAATGTCTAAACAAAATGTCTAAAAGTGAATTGGTGTTCGATGTTTCCAACACTGATAAATCAGCAGTAGTCACACTGTGGTTACTGCATGCAAGTAGTATTCATATGTCCGATTTCAGTTTTAGAAACTACAGTGAACTTATTGAGTTATTTTCCCATCTGTAATATAGAGTGCCTAAGTAATACAGAGTACAGAGTGTTTCCAGCTAAAAGCTATCTGACGCCTGTGTTTTGAAGGTAAGCTGAGGAGGTCTTTCCTCATTCCTTACCTCAGATATGTAATACAATAACAGACATTATATATTACAGTGACATTCCATTATGTTGCACAGCATCATATATTCTTAGCTCTTGAGGGAAAAAAATGAACAGTGGAAATTGAAGCTAGCTTGTGGACTTAGCCAATAATCCATTGGATCTCAGCCAGGTTTCCCAGCCAGATTCTGGTCCAACAGATATATACACATGAACACCTACATAGCCTTGAGTTTAACTGATTTTTAGTAGATCAATATCCAATTAAAAATGCATTTTCATCCTGCCACAATACTGCAACCAAAAATGGGCTATGCAGTACCCATAAAAAAGCGACTGATTTCAGTGGGCCCCTTCTTAAACCTTTGAAGACATTACCTGTTCTCAGAGAATGTTGACTATCTGGAGAATGACTTATTATATCCTTATCAAATTTTAAATATCATGCTGTTAAAAATATTAGTCACAGGAGTTTGACAACAGTGTCGCAGTAAAGTTCTCTTGTCTATATGAACATGGATAACCCGATACATGAAATCGTGTCTCAGTTGGTGGATGGCATCCAGTGGTAAAAGCTGAGCACTAAAAGTTTCCTCAGAGCATTGGCAATACCCTGCCAATAGATATACTGTACATACCATTTAAGCCAGCTGAGTACTGCCTTTCCTCTCCCTCCCTCCAGTTTTTCCATTCCCCAAGGGGCAATCCTTTGGCGAACAACCCATTTAAGTCAAACACCTATCATGTAAAAGTGAAGATGAGCAACAAAGCACATCCAAGGGAAGCAAGTTAAGATCTAGGCCCTGAGGTTTGAAGGGGAGGGGAGGGGGGAGTGCGCTACAGAAATCGAGCCAAAGAAATTATAAAAAGGCACTTTTTTAGCTTAAAAAAAAAATAAGATTAGAAACCAGCTTGTATGAGCCCAACTGTGATTAAAAAAATAAAGCTTTTATAGTTAAGACAGGAATTTTTTTCTTTTTGTACTTTGACTTTTCCTTGCAGAGAAAGAGGCTATCTTCACTTAATCAGAGCAAAGAAAGAGTAGCTGAGGCAGAAGCAGCATCGTGTGGGTGAAGGTCAGGCCAATTTTCACCCATGTGATGCTGCTTTATCACTCATGGAACAAAGATTAAGGCCTTTCTTTTCTTTATCCTTTTGTGCTTTCCCCCATTACTTTAACAGATCTGAACAAATCCCAGGCAGTTCATCCAAAAGTTCCTTTTAGCTACATTTAGTTCAGATCCTCTAAATTCCACATAAGACTTCATGCTATACCAACATGAAGAGGATATAAAACACATGTGTAGGGAGAAAAATGTTACAGAAAAACACAAAAATCTTTGCACAGAACATGATGACAGCAAAGGCCTTTTCAACTGCAAGAAACTAGGCACATCCAGGAATCAGAAATATCAGCTTTCCTATGCCCTTATTTTTAAGGAAATATGCTTTCCTGCTGCACCAAAATGATGCACAAATATTGACATCAGTTAAGATGATGCTAACGTGGTAAATCTCTAGCTAAGCTCTGGGGTTCTGAAAATAAACCACAAACAATAACAAACACCATTAATGCACAGTCCATTGCTGCCCATATGCAGATGTAAATATGCTGTAACACAAAAAAATGAGCTTACAATGTATATGTTTACATACTTTGTTGGCAGCCAGGTTACTAAACCATTATTATGGTTTAGTATTATTATTCCAGAATTGTATCAATTGCAGAAATAAGAGGCTGTAATTTTTATGCAAAGTACAGAGAGGATTGATTGAAAGGGCAGTTGTTTGATTTGACTCCGCATTTCAAATCTATGGATTTATTCAGGTAGGTTAAACAGCCCTTCATAGCTTACTATTTATCTCAATTTCAAACCATAAGGCTTAAGGAATGGCTGTTGATTATCATATTTATTTCATTTATCCAACTCTTGATATTTTCAAATGGTAAGTACAGTATGTTGAAATAAATAGCAATCAATAGCAATCATAATGGCAAGAAGGTGTATTTAAGTCCTGGCTATCCATAACATTTGCAGTTTTGACTAATTCTGTAATATTTTACATATTAAAAGATATGAAAAATAAAGCAGTTAAGCATTTTGTGTTATTCATGTTTATCAGAGTAAAATCTTGGCCTCACTGAAGTGAACAGAAATACTGTCTGACTCCACTGGGGCCTGGTTTCACCCACTGTTTGTAAACTGCTAATGTAACTGAGAAGTCAGCACAGAATAATTTAGGGTGGAAAAGACCCTTAAGATCATCGAGTCCAACCATCAACCTAACACTGCCAAGACTATCACTAAAGCATGTCCCTAAGCACCACATCCACATGTTTTAAATACCTCCAGGGATGGTGACTCCACCACTTCTGTGTGCAGCCTGTTCCAATGCCTGACTCCATCCTTTCTGGGAAGAACTTCTTTGTGATATATATCCAGTCTTAACCTGCCCTGATGAAACTTGATGAGGCTACTGCCTTGCATCCCATCGCTTGTTACCTGAGAAAAAAGACCAATACACAATACACTCTTCGCTGCAACCTTCTTTCCGGTAGTTGCAGAGAGCAAAGAGGTCTCCCCTCACTCCCTTTTTTTCCAGACTAAACAGCCCCAGTTCCCTCAGCCACTCTTCATATGTCTTGTTTTGTAGCAAGGCTGGGGAGCGACCTGCTGGAGGGGAGCTCTGAGGAGAAGGACCTGGGGGTCCTGGTGGACGACAGGTTGACCATGAGCCAGCAGTGTGCCCTCGTGGCCAAGAGGGCTAATGGGATCCTGGCGTGCATTAAAAGGAGCGTGGCCAGCAGGTCAAGGGAGGTGATCCTCCCCCTCTACTCTGCCCTGGTCAGGCCTCACCTGGAGTACTATGTCCAGTTCTGGGCTCCCCAGTACGAAAAAGACAGGGATTTCCTGGAAAGAGTGCAGTGGAGGGCCAGAAAGATGATACGTGGCCTGGAGCATCTTTCCTATGAGGAAAGGGTCTGGACCTGGGTCTGTTCAGCCTGGAGAAAAGAAGACTGAGAGGGGATCTTATCAATGTGTATAAATATCTGAGGGGTGGGAGACAGAAGGATGTAGCTAACCTCTTCTCAGTGGTTTGTGGGGATAGGACAAGGGGCAATGGCCGCAAGATAGAGCACAGTAAGTTCTGCACTGACATGCGAAAGAACTTCACGGTGAGAGTGACGGAGCACTGGAACAGGCTGCCTAGAGAGGTTGTGGAGTCTCCTTCTCTGGAGATATTCACGGCCTATCTGGATGCCTACCTGGGCAGCCTGCTCTGAGGAACCTGCTTTGGCAGGGGGGTTGGACCCGATGATCTTTCAAGGTCCCTTCCAACACCTACAGTTCTGTGGTTCTGTGATTCTGTGAAAAACTGCTTCAGTAGCATAATATATAAATGCACTTTTGCTCATAGTAATAAGAAATTAATAAATGTTGTTATACATACCTTTATTAAAAGCATAGTATTCGTATAGCTCATTCCTGAAAAATTTTCATATTCATATTCAAGATTTCTGATGAAGCCCAAATCATTGTCATCATCTTATAAAACTAGAAGATACAAATAGTTTCTCAGATTGTTTTCAGCTTTAGCCAGAAAATGCAACAAGTCCAGAAAGTCTATTTCATGCACTCTGTTTGGTAACAAAAGCTAGAAGAACCTCTCATAGTCCTACCTAAATCCCACCTCCTTTCTTCATGGAAGAATTTTGCAATGTGCTTCCCTCTGGCTATTTTGGCAGACTGTAATTCTTTATTTTCCTTTCAGTAGCAGATGGCAATTTATCATTCTTTCTATGATTCTTTGGTTAAGTATTTACAACAAAGATTAACCATCTCTCAAAACAGGTAAATACAGATGGAAAACTAGACCTTTCATAGTTTATAAAAACTCTGATTTTCAAGCAATGTTTTTGTCTCAAAACAAGCAAAGGGCTAAGAGCTGCAACTGTAGCCAATGAGACATGACACTGAGAGAGAGGGTTAGTCACTGTAAAGATGTTTCTGCCCTCAATCCGCCCCGGTCCTGTGTGCTTTTCATTCTCTGTTGGAGGAATATAAATTTGAGTAAATGCCATGTGACAGTGTGGCTGCTGTGGAATTTATTCATTTTTCTTGAGTAGGAAATCAATTAGTAATTACTTAAGGGCAGTCCTTATAGGCCATCTAGGTTGCCCTTAATTAAGCAACAAGACATGACAGGCAATGTATTTGTGGGCAATTTAGCACATCTCTTAGGGAGTTTTTAAGGCATGAGGCCGAAGGTCAAGTGACTTTAACCACCTGAGAAGTGCAAAAATCCCTTAGAAATGCACTGTCTAGAGTGACTTATTGCTGTTATTAAATGGCATTTGTGAATAAAAATAAGAAAGAGTGTCAGCCCCAGGCATGAATTGGACATTATTAACATGGATATGACATTGTTGACAGTTAATCTAAAGCTCCATTTGTGTCCTGAGCTCTAGAGCTATTTCTTTATACTGTATATTAAAACAGGGAAGAAACATGGCATTCTTCATTCACAGTTTTATTGGAGCTGTCCAATAAGAATGAGGGACATAGTTTTCTGAAATTTGCTTTGCACATCACATTTTTGGGCTGTAATGCAACAACTAGTCTTATGAGGAGTGGCTGAGGGAGGTGGGACTATTTAGCCTGGAGAAGAGGAGGCTCAGGGGTGACCTTATTGCACTCTACAGGTACCTTAAAGGAGGCTGTAGTGAGGTGGCGGTTGGTCTGTTCTCCCATGTACCTGGTGACAGGACAAGGGGGAATGGGCTAAAGTTGCTCAGGGGAGGTTTAGGTTGGATATTAGGAAGAACTTTACTGAACGGGTTGTTAGGCACTGGAATAGGCTGCCCAGGGAAGTGGTTGAGTCACCATCCCTGGAGGTATTTAAAAGACGTTTAGATGTAGAGCTTAGGAATATGGTTTAGTGGAAGACTTGTTAGTGTTAGGTCAGAGATTGGACTCAGTGATCTTGTAGGTCTCTTCCAACCTAGACTATTCTGTGATTCTGTGAACTAAACCTTGTATGCCTAGAATCCCATTTTTGGATCATCACGTAGAAGTCTCCTGACTGAACAAAACTTCATTCCTAGGATGCAAATTCCCTGTTCCTGACACAATCTCCCCTGCAACCTGAGATCTGCTCTGAATTTGTCTCCTCGTGGCTCAGCTGCTTTCCCTGTCCCCTGCTGCTCAGTGTCCCTGACTGCATATCAATGCACCCAGGCTGAAGAAATGTACTAGTGGCAGTGCCATGTAGAGATGAATAAACAGGGCCAATTTCAAGGCCTTCCTCTTACATAAGTTTTTTTTTTTTTTTTTTTTCTTCACCATCACAACATGAATGGCAACTTTCCAAAGTACATACATACATTCTAAACACCTTGCACTGAACATGCACAGTAACATTGCCAAAGCAGTGCTTGTTTCCTGAAATTTGGAATTGCAGAAAAGAAACTGAACATCTGTTGTAAATATTATCTTTCCCCAGACTGACTGTGTATAGATGTACATATTTTTGCTTTGCTTGTTTCTATTGGTTTAATTTGTTCTTGGGTTTCTTGGTGTATTGGTTTAATTTGTTCTTGGGTTTCTTGGTGTGTTTTTTATTATCCTTACCCTAATGCATGCTCAACCCTTTGTTGGTTCTGTTTGTTGATCTATGGTAACACCCATTTCCAAAAACCAAAGTCCTGCCTTGAGAAGAAAAGCAGCTGGGTCAGCTCTGAGCAGCCCAGCTCTAGCCTTAATCTGACCAGCACAGTTTTCTTTTCTCCTTAGTTTCTGTCAGAATTGCTGGAAGGCTGCATGCATGTGATCTCGAGTTGCCTGGGGGTTTCCAGCTGCCCAGGGAATTTCCTGTTGCTGATTTTCAGTGCAGAAATGACATGCATCTTGTTGTCAACAAGGCTCACTCTTTCCTAGGAATATAACAGCCTATGTAAGTGGGCTGTATGTGAGCACTGTGCTGGCAAGAGCAGGTTTTCTGTCCTGTAGGACTGCAGTGCAGCCACGCGTGAGTCCAAGGAGCATTGCTGCATTTTCCAAGAAGCATCATATCTGTGTAGCATGTACATTCACTAGTACGTCTGATATGCTATGATTTACTGTGCATACCTCGAATATTTTACGGGTATGTGAACACATATTTGTGCCTGGGAAATCCTGGCCAGAAATATGGAAGTACTGATGTGGAATCTCTGCTTAGGCATACAAGAAACAAAGTAGGTTCATCTAGAGCTGTCTATGCACACAGATAATTCAGGGGAATTGTTATAGAATCACAATGCAGAAATATTTTGTATATTTCCTGAACCTAACTTAACCACAAAGGAGTGTCTCAGTTGTAGTCCTGGTGCAAATAATGGTAAAACTGGTATATATGGTATAACCATTAAAAAATGGTATAAATGATAAAAATGGTTTCAATGAGAAATTAGAGGGTTTCAAAGATACATTTTGAAAATTATTTTAAATTATATTTTAGACACTGGTGATCCATAAGGGTGTATTAAATCTTTTTTTTTTTTCTTTTTTTTTTTATGACCTGATGCACTGTTGTTTGTGCAAAGTTCCCTACACTGCAGTTTGAACCAAGTAACCTGAAATGGAAAAGTAGTCTGTACTAGTCTAGTACCACTGTACTAAGGGAAAATTTCTTAAATTTGCTAATAACAAAAATTCTGATATCATCTAGGCACAAGGCCATCCTATTAAGTCTGAGCTCAAGAGTCTTTTTTAGTGTAACATTAAAAGCAAGTTCTCCGGACATTCTTACTGTCCTGAACCTGGTAATTTACTGTAAAACAGATGGAGACATTATGACATCATCTTATTAAAACTGAAATAGAGACCAAAAAAAGCATGTCATGTTCGCATACCAATTAAGAACCATTTTTTTCACTGTGCACCTAACAACAAGTAATACAAAACTTAAAAATCATAATGACCATAAAAACATTCCATTGTAATGAAACAAAAGAAAGCTAATTAGTGTCTCACATCTGTGGTTTGGATCATGCTGAAGGTGATATTGAGCCACAAGAAATGACTAATGAGTTGTGGTCTGCAATCCAAGATTTCCTGAAAGAGCAAACAAGTAAATCATTAACCCATTAACCATCATAGTAGCAAACCCACTGTACCTACTGCAAGCACTATCACCCCATGTGAGGTAAGGCAAGTGTTTTAAGACATGCAGTAACTGCTTGGCATTTGTCTGAATTCAGCATTACCTGACAGTTCTGAACTATTTTAATCATGATCAAAAGGATTAAAAAAAAAAAAAAAAAGGAAAAAAAAAGGTGTGGGGGGGTAAAAAGAAGAAAATGCAGTTCAGAGCTCCTCACATTTTTCTGTGCATTGCCTCCTTGCTGTGTGATTTTTTTTTTTCTGTTTTAGCTTCAGTATTGCTGCTGCTACCTGACTACATTGATGCATCCAAACCTGCTTCTGTCCTTATCTGATCAGCCACGCCTGATTGAGATGTATAACAGCCTTCAGCAGGCTGTTAAAAAAAATAAAAAAATAAAAAAAAAATTAAAAAAAAAAAGGGCAAAAACCAACAAACCAAAAACCCAACACTTTTTTATATATAAATATTTTCTTTAGAGGCACTCACAGCAATTGCTGAGCTCTTACGCTACAATCTCAGCAGATGAGCCCCCTCCCCTCTCCCTTGTCTCTTCTCGCTCTGGGTGCAGGCAGCCCCAAAGTTCAGGTCTGACATGTAGAGACCATAAGCATGGGCAAATCTGGATGATTTTCTGCTATTTTTCACAACAGAAATAAGTGTTAACATAATACAGCCGTTGTCATGAAAGGGCATTTATCACAGGTCCTTTTTTAAAACACGAAAGTTCTTAGTGAGTGACTGAAGGATTTCAGACCATAATATTTACAGTTAACATAAGCTGTTGCTTTTAGTATGAAACTCAATGTAAACTCTGCCCCTTCGCTTTTATGATCCCCTGTTCTTTTCAAAAGTAAATTATTAAATTATGGTAGACAGAACTATTGAAAAAGATACACAAAACAAGCAAAAAGCAAAACAAACAAACAAACAAAAAGTAGAGAAAACCATTACAATGTGGAAAGATATTGTCGTCCTGGGTTGAAAGAGAGAAATAAATGTAGAAATGCTGTGGAAAGCAGAATCAAGAAAAAATTAACAGAACAGTGGGAGGAAGGGAATTAGAAAGCAATGAAGACCAAGTGAAAAACAGTTTGTAATTCTGACAAAGATGTAGAAATGAGAACAGAAGGATTATTTTTATGACCCAATAAAATTAAGTATTCCCTCAATTATTTTGCCCTCTAAAATTACACTTCATGCTATCAATGAAGATATTTATCATGAATAGCTGCTATATGTTTCAGTATCAACACATCTCCAACACCTTGAAACTTCCAGTTGCAATGCATCCAGACTAGAATCAATATAATAATAAAAAAGAGGTTGAACACTTCATCAATCTCCTGCTCGTATTCACTCTTTAGAAAAGGCCTATTCTAGTTTGTTTCTTAAAAGAACAGAACAATGTGAAGAACAGAATTTGCTGTCTCAGAAGGAAGACTAGATGAAATGAGCTAAATATCAGTATTCTGTATAGATGCGTGTACAAAGCCTTGTTTATTGCCAGCTTAATGTAAGGGCTTACTGAAGCATACACACACACACTTCTATATATTTGATACATATTCTATATGTCTTTCATATTTTTGTTCACCTGCTATGGTCAATTCACTGGATACTAGATATACTTGCTGGAAGGTATATATAAATAGATATTTGTTCACAAATAGACATGAACACTGACATGAAAGCTAGTGAGAATGCACAATGGAAACTAAAGAACACACATTATTCATTACTTATTTTAATTAATATTGAAGCCACATCGGTAGTTTTTTTCCCTTGCGTAGTATTAAGGTGTTACAGAAAAAACGGTGTGTTACTGTGGGGACAAAAAAAAAAAAAAAAAAAAAAAAAAAAAAAAAAAAGCAACCACCCAATAATCAAAAATTGTTGTTGCCATGTTGTTGCCACTAAGTGATGTGAAAGAGATATGTATCTGAACTTGTATTTAACTACAGAGAGTTTACTCTGCTTTTAAAGACTTCTTTCTTTTTTAATAGCACAACTCATGCTCCTTTGACTTCAACACGCACCAATTATTTGTACTAACTCTATTTCTCCTTTGAAACACAAGCTGTGTTCAGAAAAGATTTCCTGTCTCTAAAGATGGCTTGTTAAAAACAATAGAAATGCATTGAAATTAATTATTTGACACTTCTTTTCCTGGTATCTTGCAAAGAGTAATAATATCCATATGTGCTGTAACACATTTCTAAAACATTTTTTCACTGAGTGATGCAGTTTTGTATGTTAACAACTCTGCATTTTAATGAAGCAAACATTATCAATAAAGAATGGGTCTACATTTTTCAAGGAGCATTTGGACATCACTGGCTTTATTTCATTTGGAATTTCTGAAGACTTTCCATTGAGGTAACATTTACTTTTGAGGTGTGTAATTGGGACTCAGCATGCTCTGTGCTGTACTCTTTGATGTTCGATGGTGCTGTTTAAAGAAATGAGTTAGAACTGGGAATCCAGTATCTGCTAGGAAAATTCTTAAACCCACAGGATGGCTGCCTATTTTTTTCCTTCTCTTTTTGTGTGTGTTTGTAGCCTTTTTCTTTAGGATTCCTGAACTGACATAATACAAGCAAGGTTCCAATTATCTGGATAAGTTAGTCAGGTTTTCTGCCGGGATTAAAAACACTTAATAAAGCCAGGCAACCAAAAAAAAAAAAAAAAAAAAAAAAAGTCTGATGAGCTATTGCTACCTCAGGGAATGATACCACATTATTTTCTGCTTCTGGTTGTAATTATTTGTCTCTTTAAATTGACATCAGCTGAGGCCACTAAGACCCTCACACCAAAAAAAACACTTGAAACTCCTTGCACTGCCTTCAAGGTTTATTTTATACTTCCTAGTTTGCTTGTTTTTCATAAGGTACAGCATGTATTTTGGAGTCAATTTCCTATATTATGGCAACCTAATCATCTCCCCGCCCCCCCCCACCCCCAAGGTGCTAGACCACTAGACCAAGCTCCCTCTGGACAATATTTTTTCCTCTGAATAGGTCTTTCATTACCATAGGAGAAGAAAGTGATGCAGCCCAGAAGCAGTAGATGACAACCTTTTTCAGGCTCCTGAGCTGCTGTTTTCATTCTGGGAGCAGTTTCTTAGTTTGTCCTTCTGTATTCAGTTATCTCATCCCAGGACTGACATCCACTTACATGGAGGAATAAATTCACATCAGTGTGCTCTGCTTGGCCTCTTCTGCACATCGATATGGTGTCTCTGAACATGTTTTTTCACTGTTGTTATTTCCAGGCAGTGAACCACAATCATAGTTTTCAGTAAGGCAGACAATTAGTGGCATGTTTCATTCTCTTGGTCAGCACAAGGATTCAGGAAGGGTTTTTTTTCCTGTCATTTGCTTTCTACAGGCAAAATCATCCAAGAGTCTCCCCATCTTTTTCAGGGAACTGTTACACAAAAAATGGTGCCTGGTAGGTGGATCTAATCTCTATACCTTGTCATTTATTTTGTATTTTGGAAGCATTTCTGAATCAATTTATAAAGTATTTGGTGCAGCATGCTGTATAACACAATGTTATATTGGTTCTGTTATTCAAGTTATAACATTTGTTATAATGTAATACATTATATAAGAATAAATAATCTACTAGAGTCTACTGACGGCAGCGTGCAGGGAAGGCCCCTCACCACATAAAATGTGGCAACTGTTATGGTTAAGTCTGCAAGGAGTTTCTGTTTCAAGAGAAGTTTTCTAGACGGTAATAACTTTCTAAAATGTTCCCCATTTTTGGTTGTAGATTTGGCTGTCCAGCTGTTTTTTTTTTTTTTTTTTTTTTAAAGTCTGAACAAAAACAGCTTAGTTGCTAATAGCTGAAATATAAGTAAAAAAATATTACTCTATTTAAAAAATGCAGCCTTTGGTAAAAATAGAATCACAGCTGATGTGACTGTTTCCAAACACTGTATGAACAGTGTTTGGAAAGGAAATAGTCTTCACCAAGGGGTATGAACAGTCTCATTCCAAAGGAAATGGTTTTGATTTGTCTGAGGTTTTAAAAAAATGCTCAGGACCTGATCTGAAGCCCATTGACGTCAAAGGAAAGATTCATAGTGACTTCAATGGGCTTGGGATCAAGTGTGAATGGAGCACGGGCAGCTGTTTGAGGCCATTGCATCACTGTGATCCACTTAGCATCTGATTCCTAGAGTGAGTTTTAACTTGGCTTCTGGCTTTGGGATAGTGTGTATAATTGGCATATCCAAAAGTAACTGCAGGTGGAAAATCACTGATGAATAATTTTTTGTCCCTGCATTAAGAGTTCCATCTCAAAATGAAGACTTGGTGACAAATTCACAGAGTGGGATTTCAGGGTCTTTTCAGACTCTTACTGATGCCTTGGCCAATTCCAGATTATTAATTTTCATAGTATCTGCTCATTTATCAGCCACCTGAGATTTCATTTGGGCAAAACTTTTGAGCAGGCAAAGGCTGCTGAACTGGACTCTGTGCTATATTCTATAGTTCTATATTTTGGTGAGGTGAGCTGAAAAGAGGAGATTCCCACAGAAGGGCCAAAGACACACTAAGTTTATTATACTTGAGTGACTAAGAATGTATGAGATGGTAGATCAGATATATAGGCATTCAATTAAGAAAAAAGATTTATACACTTAGACTTGAACAACTTCCTTTACTGCCTATTAATAAGCGTAACTGATGCTTTGTTGTGAATATTCAGCATATTATGTTGATGCAAATTACAGATATTCTCTGCTAGCCAAATGTGAGTAAAATAGGCTGCAGAAATATCTGTTTGGCTATATATTTGAGTACCTAAACGTTTTTCAGGTGGAGAAGTGTCAAAGCACTGGAATCTCCACCTGGGATAAAGCTGTCTTAACTGCAGGAATTTCCTTAGAAAAGAGACTGTGTTAGCCTGATGAGAATGGACATACAGGCAGAGAAGAGACTGTTGCTTGAGATCCAACAAGATTTTTTCCACACTGTAATGTGGTCTGAGGTTGATAGGCTGAGGTTCGTCAGCTAGTTAGCTGCTTTAGTTGACTTGTGAGGCTGGAAGCTGGGCTGGAGGGACAGTAAGCCAAGAGCAGGAAACTATGATTCTCCATGATGGAGAAAATGTTTCTTGCACTGAGTATATCTTGTCAGATAAGGGACAACATAAGACAGAGAAAAAACCCTCATGACATCCCATTGCGATTACTATTTTTTCAAATTAACTGTCTAAACTGTTTTGTTTTCTTTAAAATCTGTATAGTGCATTGGCACCAACAATGATCACACTTAACCAGCTGTTGGAATGAATGTGCTAAGTTTCTCTTAAATAAAATAAACATTATCTAACTGACCAGAAAGACAAATATAATATTTTAATTTATTAATAATCAATCCTTGATGTATTACAAGCAGCTGTTAAAATTCTGGATTAATTACTGGTGATGTGGAAGCATAAAAGTAATAAAATTTAGTACTACTGGACAATTGCTCATTATGAATCCAATAATAATTTGTTTGATTATTTTGAATTCTAGTGCTGAAATATTTGACTGTACTGAGGATAAAAAAAATGTATCAGAGGAATATAGATCTAAGCTATCAAAAGTCACTAAGTGTATATTTCTTATATTATTAGGCTTGCCAATCTCACTGTTCAAATAAATACTTCTTGAAATGCTTACTTTTATAACATTTTCTTAATACTGACTGCTTATTTTATTTTCTTTTTCTACAAATGTAGAATCTCTACAAAGGACCTTGGTTCTGCACTTTTTGCAGATCAAATATACATAATTAAATGTTTTTTCTTGCATAGTACCAGTGATCAGAGTCTTATGAAAGAAACACCTGCTGGTGGGGAAAGAACCCTCAACAGCAGAATTTTCAGAATTGTTTCATTCTATTCTTCTATTTTCTTTATTTTATTCAATTCTTAATAGCTGATCTGCTTTCTCTTGGGACTAATAATAACAATAACATATTAAAATGTTTAGTATGATTTAAAAATGTTTGCTTTTAGACATTTCTTGCTGACAGTTTCCTCTAAGTGTTCTGACCTGTGTTGGATTGTGAGCTAAGAGTGATATCATATTGAATTTGTAGATATTCAAAAGGACTACAGTCACATACTGTTATACAGATATGCAAAATTTAGGTCACAAGTTCTACTTGAATTGAATCATATAATGTTCCAGACTCAATAACCAATTTAAAATTGAAAGTTAATTCATTATATTAATAATATCATTTTGCCTATGGGATCATTTGTCAATGTTGCCATAAAAGACTAATGATTTGATAACTGAAGAGAATTTATTATAGTAGTAATTTGTACTATTATACTATAAATAAGAGTGTGTTGTCATTTCTATAATAAATCTGATTTTCAGTGGACTGTTATTAAGTTATAAAAAAATCACCCTGGGCTGAATTAGATCTATTGGATGTACAATAACAATAATACATTAACAAAATGTACATTTAATCCAGTGAGCAATATGGCCTTGAAAAAGACCTTAAATGTGAATTAAATTAATCACTGGCATTATTTAAATAAAGATAGGAATATGTCCTTCTGGTACTGTCTATATTTTAAAACAAAGGTCTACAAGTCTGATGCTGATCTTATTTGCACTGAGTAAATCATATGTAACTTCACTGGTGTCAAGAGACCTACTCTAGGGAAAAATGATCCCTAATGAAAAATATCAAGAACTAAATCAGCCGCTGGATATAGAATTATTCAAAATCAGCTGTGTAGGATGGACTCAGGTAAGATGTAAGAAGCTGTCAAGCATTGTACACACTGTCAGACTTTAAAAGACCTGTCAGAGAATAAAAAGGAAACCTATACCTAGGGAATGACACTTGGCAATTTCTGTTTAACCTTGGCCAGGTTGTATCCATACTCTGAATAGTTATCAGTGATGATAAGGATGTCAGCGTCTCATCTCCCTGGGCATGCAGGAATTGGCCAGGAGTGCATCCTCCTGGTGCCCCCTAGGTGTGAGCCCCAGCAAAATGGATAAGGTGTTGTGGGAAGGAGATGGGCCCACAGAGATGCTGAGCAACATCAATGCGGGTGGTGCACAGCATGTGCATTTTACTTACATGCCGTGGTGCACTGGAGGCATTGTGTCTCTCTAAGGTATAATCCCTTCCAGAGTTCCCTCAGAGTGGTACAAATCCACATCACCCTTTAATTAAAACTGTGCCTAGGAGGCACAACTGAGCCTTTAGTATTGCTACAGGCTTTACATATACCTTAACTTGCAAATTGCAGATAAAAGTAGTTAATTTAGGTATAAACCACCTCTTTTTTTAAAAGAAAGACCTTGATTTACACACAGAAGAGAAAGTAATTATGTTTAACAGATGTCACAGCTCGTAAAAAAAAATTTGATAATAATTAATCATTAAGATAGAAAAAATAAATAAAAAGGAAATTCAAGTCAGTTTGGAGCTGAGGTCAAAACCTTAACCTCTACAAGGTAATTTTACTTCTATTCTGTTCTGTTCTATTCCATTTCATTCTAGTTTTTATAGTATATGTATCACTGTAGTATAAAAATTATACTTTCCAGCATATTACATTAAAAAATATAATTACATTCCATTAACTGTTTAATCAACTATAGTCCTTTAAGTCAGTCACAGCTGTGACTGCTCGGTACCTTGCAGGACTGTGAAGCATCCTTCACAATTCTCTAGCCACTGGATTTATTTTTTAATCCAGACTTCATATCAGCTTATTCTCATATCACTGAATGAGTGAACCCTAAATTCTAATCCTGACATACCTCTACCCCTCCCTCCACCATCACCATGCCAGTGCATTGGGTATTTATAAATGGCATTTACCCTCCTAACCACTTTTCTTAGCTATTCCTCTGCAGAATGGAGAAAAGCAGAAGCAGGACGCTCACAACAAGACTGCTGCTTGAATATCCTCCTCATAATCATAGACAGACGCCAGGGTGTAAGTGACATTTTTATGTTATGCCAGTGCATATCATGTGTGCCTACACCGATGATCCAAACAGTATGGTATTTCCACAAGTCTGAAGAGTGTCTGCTTAGTTGTTATTCATTTTGTTTGTCCAGCTTTTTTTTATTCTACATTTTCTTCTCTTTCATCTAATAGTTACTAGCAAGTTTCAGTTTAAATAGGATTGAGGCCTGAAATGCAAAATGTTCTTATTCTGCTATTCGATGTTTTTCATCTTTTAAAACACATATATCCAAAGATGAAAATGTCTTTTTTGGAGTCCACATCAAAAGAATGTTAGAAGACATCAAAGAAAGTGGAGAGCAGAGCATGTGCTATTCTAAAGATGGCTTCAATCCTCTAAAAATTAAGGGTCTGATCCTGCTGTCACTGATATCAGTGGGAAAATTTCCACTGACTCCAGCAGGTGAACAATCAGACCCTGTAATATTAAAACACTGGCAGATATTGCTACGAGAAATGTGAAGGACGTTTTTAAAATATACATTAAAATATAAATGCACACAACAGAAGCCTAAAATACTTGTGATGGTATTTTCTTAGTTTTCAGAGATGAGAAAGTGAATTAATCAGACTTTGCACACAGCATACCATGAGCTCTTCACCCTTTCTGAGCATCAGGTTGCATTTTATTTCTTTGCTTTTATCACAGAAAAGTTTCAGCTATAATGTTACAACTACAGATGCTGAAGATATGTGACTTTTCTAAACTTCATTCATTTATGGACTTTTAATAAATGCTAGTTGTTGTTTATAGTTTATAAACTGTCGTATCGCTTATATTACATAGCAAAGCCAGGGAGGCATGGTTTCCTACAGAGAGGTCTCCTGCATCCTCTAGCAGATCTTTACCCTAACACTTTCCTCTCTCTCTCAGACCTCCTTTCTCCAATCCCTCTCTTGCTCTAGCAGGGCAAGCACTATGTACTGCAGGCAGGCTGAGCAGTGTCCAGCATCCCCAGGCTGGTAGTCCGGAGAGCTTAAGCGGGGTTCTGTTACAGCCTTTTCATTCTGTGGATGGACCAGCCTTTCTCTCTTCAGACCAAGTGATAATGCTGTTAGAAACTCCATGGAACTTCATATCTTTGAGATTTCTAATTCTCAGTCTGCTGAATTACAAAGTTTAGTATACACAACTTCTTAATTTTTTTTCCATGGCAACAACAGAGCATGGTTCCAGTCTACCCCCCACATTTGCTCTTCTATTGCAAGAAGTAATCTTGCTTTAAACAAGTTCCTTGGACCAAATTGCTAAAGATGTGCATTGGATGGTGAAGCCTGGTTTTCCTCCCTGTAACAGCCTACACAAAAGGCCAGTTATGATACCAGTCCAGGCGCTCAGCAGGGTACAGGAATAACTCTCATTCTGCGTCTCAGAGGGCAAGGGAGTGTCAGAACCAGGAATCAGGCTCTTTCGATGAATACGCATGATCTATGAACACAGGTTGTCCCACCTTAATGGATAGGAAGTTCAAAGCAAACTTGTATCTAGTGGGATTGCAAGTCAGTGCATAGCTGTCCATCAGCTGTTGTTGAGTCAGTAGTTAATAACTGAGAAACCACAACGTAGCAAACAAACTAAAAAGGAGCATAAGAACAAGGAACAGCAAAAGGAATTTTTGAAAGGTGGGACTTGCTGAATTCCACGGGCTACTGATTTGACACATTTTATATCTTAAGCCCCAAATGACTGGGTAAGGTTCAAAACAATGAGGATAGCACATTCATGCAAAATTGAGTAGAAAAAATGAAATCAAATTATTTGAGTCCTGCTTCTGACTAGGGAGACTCCATATATTTATAAGGGGAATGACTGAATCTTCCATCCAAAAAAGAAATGATCTATCATGGCATGCCGGATAATTTAGAGTCTTCTCAGGTTTTTGAATTATGCCACTGTCTGTAGCTGAAAATTGTTTGATAAGCATCACTAAGTGGTCTGGCTTTAAACCAAGCCTGTCATCTAGTGGAGTGGTATGCTATTCCAACTTTAACTAGATAACTGGCACACTTAAAATAAGGAAACACAAATGTGACACAGCTGCAGCTTGTCTGGCGGAGCTAAAATGCTTAACAGTGTTTTATGCCTGTAATATAAGACTGCTTACTAAAAGGAGAATACTAAGTGCAAAAGAGTGACAATCAGGTTGCCATTGATATAACTAGTTATAAAAATGTTGGAGATTTAGTATTTATGGTGCCTGCAGGTTACAATAAAATGCTTCTTGTGTTATGACTTTAGCAGACATTCAAAATGCTGTATAACTATGGGCAAACTTCACAAATAACTGCCCAAAACGTATAGCAGGCTAGGTTTGCAGCAGAGAATAGATTAATGATCAACAGTTCACAGAAGGGCTTGTGACATAACTTGGACATTATAGTGGCGTGTTGTACAATCCATGTGCCCTTTCTGAATAATGTATCTGAATGTGCCAGGAAAGCACAGTATATGTATTAAATTTGCTAAATAAGAGTCAGTGGAGTAAAATAAATAAATAGTGTATGATCCAAGTGCATTTGTCAATAACGCATTGATTATAACACCACATACTGTACTAAAAATCTAATAAATACTGAATGTCAGCTGGATAACTAGAGCATAAGAATATGTTAAGTTCTGGCACTTGAGGCAAATATGAACAACCTTATTTGTGCTCTAGGAATAAAAGATTTTCCCCTCAGGAAAAGTACATACACTATCACACTACATTTTAAAAGCAGGTGCTCAGAAAAGAAATTGAGGGATCTGCTCCATTAATTGTGGTCAGAGGGACTAATACGGAGAAAAAATCAATTGAGAGAAGAAAAGACAGACGGATAGAAATGTAAACTAGAAATTACTTGTTCAGCCAAGATATATATACACCGGGACCTGTTATGCACTAGGACATACTTTGTACTTGGTGTCTCAGGAAGTATGTCTGCAGAGGTATAACTTGTAGTTATGATTACAGCACTGCACAGAAAATGCTAAAATAGCTACCTGATTTAACATGGCATGTCACTGGGATGTTAACAGGCTGTGTTTGGACCCTTTTCTTTGTATCAAACTTAAGAATATTGTGCACAGTTGAGTAAATACCTACGCACAAGTGTGATCTCCAGGGACAGTATCAACCTGTTGTCCATGAAATGACTGTAGAGGTTTTCTCAAACTAATGGTAGAACCTGGATGCTGATGTAACCTCTACAGCTCACACCAGACTGCACAGAAATACTCAAGATCAGAAGGACTTTTCCCTGCCTGTACAAACCAAAACTGCATCATTTATTCAAAATACTAATATCTGGCACAGAACTGTGAGCTAGCAAGGATAAAATAAGGCAAAAATAGCAAGGGTGGCTGCTGGCAACAACAGCAGATTCCAGCCTGTGGTACAGCTAGCTGACTTGTTCTTGAAAAGATGATAACTTCAAACAGAAATTCTCCCTGATATTTTTTTGTAGCTGTAGCTGGCAGTGTCACCAGATAAATTCAGAACTAGCATAACTTTTTTTTTTTTTTTTAATTGGACCTCCACGATAACATTTGCAAAAACTCATATTTCCAAACTATGTCAAGATCTTAGGGCTGCAATTGATAATCATTTGTGACTAATCTGATTTAGGAAAGGATGTCATACAATTGGGCTGTTGATCAGCTTGCAGTTTGTGACTGCTAAGCCTCTACAAAGACAGCATTCTCATTTTTATGACCCAATCACCCCAAGAAGTCCAAGAAGCTGAGGCCTAATTCACAAGAGCCTGATCCAGAAACATAAGCATTTGAGAAAGTGCAAAAATTTAAGCATTTGAGTAGTTCTATTGACTTCAGCCTACTCTTGTGTTGTGTTGGATCAGTCTCAGACTAGAACGAGTATCTGTAAGAATGCAACTGCCAAATACTCTGAATACACCCCTCCATTTTGTTCTTTTGCACCTAAGTGTAATGAGTTGTGCATTTGTTTGGCAACTGAGGTGCTAATGTAAAAAAGTGGTGTTTTGCCTTAAGTAGAAATAAGTAGCAGATGTATGTTGGGTGTTTCTAAAGGCAAAGCATTCTTTCTCTATGGTTTCTATGTTTACCCAACAATTATACATTCCCTACATCTAGAATGGAAAAAAAAAATGTAAAAAAATGTGATGATCGTGCCTACATGAACAAACAGACATAAATGTATTTTATGTTTAAGCTAAGAATGTGTTGTAAAACACAGACCAAAACCTGATTACTTGCAAGGATGGGTAACAGTATGTGGCTAAAGTTTAGGCAAACACATAATTGTGTAATGAATTCACTTAAATGTATTGGGAAATGCATTTTCTTTCACCCTTGGCAAAACTGATCTGCACGGGAAGAACTGGAATTTTATACTGAGGTTTTTACTACTGTTCCCCCAGCCCTTTGCCATACCCTCCCACCCTTTCTGCTGGGTCTACAGCTTTTACATGTCTCTCCATGACTCTCTTCCTTTTGTCTGCCTCCTCAATGGCTTGAGTCCTAAAGAAATGTTCAGCTTTGAAGACTGGCCTAAAAAAATGGTAATTTTCCAGACAAAGGCTAGGTGTTACTTCTGATTCATACAGTATGCATCTCTATTATCCTGCAGGTCATTTCCCACAGTGCCTGCTCCATGGGTGTTCTGACTGTGTAAGGCCTGTGAGATTTGCCCCATGCAAGTGAACTGCAGATGGCACTTTCATATCTCCTGTTTTAGCAGCAGTCAATTTTCTAAACTTTCCTAATATCAAGCTACAAGGTGATTGCTGTGTCAGTGCCTCACAGCTTTCTCAGGCCAACTAGAGGAGGAAACATAGTGTCCATCATGAGAAAACGGGGTCAGGAATGAAAGCTCCAGCCCCATCAGACGAGTGACCATCAGCACAGCTCTGACCTGCCCAGGCACTGTGCCGAGGCCAGTTTCTCAGACTATCACAGCTCCCAGGGCTACAGGCTCTGCCACTACAGGGGGCACAGATTTTGTCTCACTGTGCCTTTTCCTATTGCCTTTATAGAGACAAAATATCAGTTCCCCACAAAAGAACTTCAGTAGGAGAAGAGGTAGGCCAGGCTTTGCAGAGTAAATTTCACCAGGCACGCCACACCGCTTGCCTACTAAGGCTGTGCAGCTCCTGGATCGGAGTACAAAGAGCCTTGTATCAATTCGCACAGGCACCCAGCCACTTGCCAGGATTTCCTAACTACTTATGGAGGCACAGTCATCTGTGTGGATACATCTTCCTAGCAAGGTCAGCCATTTCAAGTAAACAATGAGTTTTGGATCATTGTTTGCTTTCAGGACAGATTATTTTTCTCTATTTCCACAATCAAGCTAAGATAAAAAGTAAAAACGAGCCATCCTTTGTAAATATGCTGCATCCAAAGCAAACTAACACACTTGCTTTCTGCCAGAAAACAAAATCAAGTTTCAGTTTCTAAATAAACCACTTCTGAAATCATTGCTCTAGAATTGCTCCCTCTCCTGCACCATAATTGTGTGTCTTAGATGGAGAGAGGAATCATGTTAGAAAGGAACACTATCTGCAGCCATTTATCTGTAGTTAAAATCAATTTTTTTAAAAAAGGATTTGAATGCTGCTGAAATTCCCCAAAGTTAGAAGCCAAGATGCAATCCAGACCCGTCCTTTTGAATTCTTGTTGAACCTAATTCAGCCATTCACTTTTACGTCTATGGTGATAATTAGGAATTGATCCCCCTTGTGCTGATGATAATGATAGAAAGCCCTAAGTCAGCTCAGCGATGGGTAGATCAGGCCCAGGCTACTTTACAGCAATACATTATCTAAGTGTCTTATTACACACCAGATGAACCTACAACACTATGTGATTGTATCCAATGGTATGCTTGAATCATAAGTTTTACCTGACACATCTAGAATAGGCTTAAAATTGCACATTAGCCATTCCTTAATTTTTAATTTTTTAATATATTTTTATTATGTGGTTTAACTATGTCTGTACAGTGAAACATATCATGCTATCTGAAGGCTGAATAAGAAAATAAAAATAAAAGAAAATGGAGAAAACAAGTTTTAAAACAAGATTGAGACATCAGAAATAAATAACTAATTCCATTAGAAAGAGAAAGCAAGAACCCAAATTATGCAGAAAGCCACCCGACACCAGCCATGTTATGGAGAGAATCAAGGCAAGGCAAAAAAGGTGATGAAGTAAAATGAGTAATGAGGACTCTGTGGTTACACAAACTCAGTAGACATGGTGGATTTCACATTTGTGAGAGCAACAGTGACTGGGTTCAGAAAATAAATGGAAGCTAAAGGTTGTAATTAAACTTAAAACCCAACAAAGCCATGCTTCATATGTGAGACAGACAATTGCTTTGCACTGCTCTGAATGCAGCTACTCACAGTTTTTTGCTGAAGGGACTGAAGTGAGATGAGCAGCTGAGCCCAGCAGAACAATCCACAAGTTCATAGTTTGATGCAACACTTGGATTGTCAGATCTTTAAGCCTGCATTTGGATTGCATTGCAGTCAAGGAAGCTAGCATGTGCCTTCACATGAAAGTGCTGAGCAGAACAGGAATGGACTTAATGGTCTTGAATGCTCTCCTGTGTTTCAAGTTTATAATACTGAAAATGAGGATGATATCAGGCCTGTAGTTACAAGGTTTTGAACATCTAAGCACTATTTCACAACTTTATTTTTTTTTTTTTTTTTTTTTGTCCAAAGTGAGTTTTTATAGTTTAGCCATTCATCTCATGAAGTGGGAATTTAACATGTCAGTGTTGACAGACTGTTAACTATAGCAGCAATGATGAAGCATCAATAATATTAACCTTTTAAAAAATAAAACTGCAATAATGATGTTGTTTCCATTAGACCTTTCAGATCACTTACAAATTATCTGGATCTCCTACTGTTTATTTATTTTTACTTTAGATTGTTGCCCCAAGCATTTAAATAATTATAATAAAATAATAATAGAATTAAGATTAGATAAATTAAGTGGAAATGAAACTGAATACATTTTCCATGACAGCAGGCAAGTCCCATTCTGTGACTGCTCAGAAACAGAACTGGAATTTTTATCACAGTAGACAGTAAGGTGATCGTGTACAGCATGTAACCCAATGCTCAAGAGGAGCAGTGTGCAAGTGACACATCAACAAAAACAAACTTGTTTCATTTATTTACTGTTAATTACCATAACTTACATAATCATGGACATCTGTTCTCCCTTTCTCATACATGTATGTATACACAGATAATTACCACTATCTATTGGTCAGAAGAGCAAAAAACACAGTATAGTGATAGATGGGGTATAACTTACAGGTGTGTATATGTATGTATACATATTTATATGTATTTATACACACACATATGCACATCTGTCTGATTTATCCTTGAAACACTTTGCATGACATTTTTTATTTCTTAAGCTTCAAATCCAAACAATAAGTAGGTGTGCTTACATGGGTGGAGGCGCATTTTACAGAAGAGTAAATCATTTGTAATTAATCAAAAAAATAAATCTAGCAATGCAATTTCTATTGTCATGATTCTTCTGAATCACTGTTTTAAAGAATTATTTTCAGCCATAGTGAAGAGGATTATAGTCTTTAATCAGTTGCACAGTTCCAAGAGAAACAGCCATTTTTTATTGTTACTCAGTTAAAAGAAAAAAGCAACTGATAGACAAATTACTATTCTTAGCATAGTGGTGGTTGTTGTTGTTGTTGTTGTTGTTGTTTTTGAGACTTGAGCACTTAAGGCTGATTTTTGTCCCTGTGAAACATTTTCTGATTTTCTCTTCTCAGTTTCTATATTTTTCGACGTCAAGAAAGTTAGGTTACATTTCATGAAATTCATTTGCTTATTTCAGTGTTTATTTTTGTGCCTAAAGACTTACAGTCATACACCTTCTGTATACAGACTAAGGATTTTTTAAAAGCATAGCTCTATTTAGGTAATATTTTTTCAAAAATAAATGGAAATACCTACATAATTAAGGTTGATAAACATTCTTTTCATAGAGCACAAGAGCCCTCAATCCCTACTGTAAGGCCAGTGTAAACTCCAAATCCATCTTTACACTTGAACAAGACACAGACCATAAAAATTCTGCATTTGTTTTTAATCTTTTGTTCTGTGACTTATATCACCTAGTACCAGACATTACAAAGGAAACAAACAAACAAACAAGCAAACACAAAAACAACAAAAAAACACCCTACACTGTGCAGCTGTATCATAACCTACTGAACTTTTCTTCCCTATTAGCCAATTAAGCAGAATATTTATCTAATTTATCTAATTTATCTAATCTTAATTCTATTATTATTTTATTATAATGCCCGACACCTGGCAATCCTTTTTTTTTTTCTTTTTCTAATGTGTATGTGCTTTCAATCTCTAGTGTAATAATTCGGTAATGTACTCATTTGAAAGCTGTGAAACTATTTACATACTGTATTTTTGTCGCAATTCTTTGGAGAGAAGAAAACTCAAAGGACCACCACTCAGCAAGCTGAATCATCAGTCCACAGTCTCACTGTGCTCATAGAATTAAGGGACAAATTCTCTGCTGTTATACACTTGGTCCATGAGGAGGCTGATGATAAAAGGGAAGTAGGGAACGATTGGAAAATAATGACATACTTTACCAGTTTTTGTCTCCCGAGGAAGAGGTCCTTTGTTTTAAAACAGTAAATTGTTGCTTTGCCTTGACATCTAGCATCAAGAGTCTGGTATACAGATAGAAGGCATTATTTGAGATGATCCTGAAGTCTCTAAGAGCCAAAGAAGATGCACGGACAGACACATAGATATAGGCAAAGATATAGAAGAAATATATATATAGATATACTTGCACATTTTATTTTCTTTACTGTTTCTGCTGACTCAAGCAAAGAAGACTGAACTCGGTTCATTAATCCCTACCCCACAGCTTCGGTGTGGGGGAAGTGGAAGGCTTTGATTTTATTTCTAAGTTGTCTTTCCCACTGTGGAACAAAACAAAACAAAACAAGACAAACAAACAAAAAGCCCTGAAATTAATTTACTGAGCCATAAAGACTCCCTCTTTCAACAACCCCCAAATGGAAAGCGTGCTAAACTAAGAGCTGGTACAGCAACGAAGAAAAATATGACTGGATATAAGCTAGTCTCTTTGACCTGATTGAAACTAATGCTCTGATATGTCCTGTATGCTGCAGACTTTACGCTCACTAAAATCCAGATTAATTCCAGGGAATTCAATGTCACTTTAGGGTGACTGAAACAGATATTTTATTTCTAATATAACTCATGCCAAGTAATATTGGTACTAAGTATGGTACAAGACCATGTCTTTTAAATGCAGTGTCCCCTAAGAACATTTTTTCCAAATAACAATGTTTTATCTTTTCCTTCAGATTTGCTATATTTGAGATATTTTTCCTAGCACCTGCTTAATCTTTTGTTCCATAGATAATTTATCATTACCCAGGTGTCCTCTTATGGACCACAGAAAGATTGGGCCTAGTTTAAGTGTGAAATAATCCTGTTGCTTCTATCTGAGAATGAATGAGCCCAGGATTAGATCAGATAAAACACACTTGAGATAAAGTGCACAAGGTGGATTATATGAGAAAAGAGGATTTAGTGAAGAACATACCCACAACTTTTTGTTAACATAGAGAATGGTAGCTTTTGTAAGCAACATTTATGGAAACACAACTGGAGGTTTAAAAGCTATGTCTTTTGTTGTACATTTCTCTGCATACATTTGCTTTGTAGTTGGTAGCTTTAACTTTGGAAGCCATGCTGGGCCTTGACTCATGCTCATTTTGTTTAATGAAAAGCTAAGGATGTACTTTTACTCATAGATTCTTGTTTTGTTTTCTTTGAAGTTTATTAAGCTATCCAGTAAGATGAGAGGTTCATTAGGTTGCTATTATCATGGCTACAAATTAAGCATCTGTTCCCTGGGGAGTTATAAGCTTCAAGTGGATGTCAGAGACATACCTATTACAATATTTACTTAATTACCAAGTTACTGCTTCTTGTCATATAAAATATAAACATGGACTCTGCTGTCCATATTAGACATATACTCTTCACCTGCTGAATGTTTAAGATACACTCATTCCATTTAGCACTCTTTTAAAATATGCAACAAATTTTTTGTTAAGTGATCATTTCAAAAGGTAAACCAAGAACAATTAAGCACAAAATTGAATTTAATATATTATCAAAAGTATTCAAATAT
Organism: Nettapus auritus; assembly: GCA_011076525.1. Classification (NCBI taxonomy): domain Eukaryota; kingdom Metazoa; phylum Chordata; class Aves; order Anseriformes; family Anatidae; genus Nettapus; species Nettapus auritus. The sequence continues at coordinate 385,239 of CM021773.1, read as the reverse complement.
TGTATGATATTGCCATTGACTTTGTCTTTACATGTCAGGATGCTGGCAGCTTCCAATACCAACAAAAGCACACAAAAAATAGGTAATCATAATTAGCCAAAGCACCTCAAAAGTCAACAGGTAAGGGTGTGTTGTCAAGTAGCTGGTTGGAGATCATTGGAGTTAAGAGCTCTCCCAAAAGCAGTTCAGATGTAATGCTAATGATCTGTAATAAAATCAGGCTTTTCAAGGCACATATCTTTTACGAAAACTCAAGGAATTTCACATAAGAGGCAAATGTGTCATCACAAATGTCTGAAAGTCACTCTTCATCATCATTTTTTTTCCTCATCTTTAGTGCTTTAATTATCTAATGCTGTAAATTATAGAATTACCAGATCTTCCCCTGTCAAGTTTTCTGAAGTTGTCAAGCCATGTAAAACTGAAAATGTTATTTCCTCTTCTCAGATATGACTTGTGAGAACAGATATGGCTGTTGGGAGGATGTTAACACAACAGAACAATGTCTGCATTTTTGAGAAATTTGTGTCCATTTTTAATTCAGAAGTTGCATTCAGACTTTACAGGTTATCGACTGTGAAACTCATCATTTGCATGCTATCTATCATATGACTAATACCTCACTGAAAACCTTCATCTTTTTTTCATACATTTTTTGTATCTTATAGGCATAAATCTCACTACCAGTAATGCAATATGATATGGTCTACTCTAGCAGTTTTTTTCCCTGTAAAAAAAAAAAAAAAAAAAAAAAAAAATATTTACCTTTCATGAATCCTGCCCTGGAGAGGCCCATCTCTCCCCCAACTATGGAAGGAATACAAGCTTCTAACTCCAGGTCCATAGCATATGATTAGCTTTCATGACTTCCACAAATTCCAGTTAATGAATAGACACTACACTTAAAAAAAAATGACTTATGCAAGTATAAAGAAATAATACTTAAGCCTCAATTTTGACTTAAACCTCAATTTTGAGTTTTTTCTGGTTCTCCCACCTGAATGAAAGGCCTGCTTGATGAGCTAATCACCCACCAATGAACAGGACTTCTGAAATAAAAAATACTGTTTTTTTTTGACACTGTCAACACAAAAATATTTAAGCTTAATAAAAAAGCTTTTTCCCACCCTAGATGAGTCAAGAAAAGTTACCACTTTGAAGTAAAATATGAGCATTTGCTCTCCAGTATAAAAGACAGGATAAAAGAAAGGTGAAAAATCCATCATGCCTCTCATATAGAAAATATAAAAATAAAAATGTTTTTTTTCCTAGGAAACTGCATTCTAAGTAAAAAATTCAGTGCTAAAGTCCTCACTGTGCATTCTTGCTAGGTTTGCATTAATTAGCAAAGGATATTGAGAACTTTTCCTAAAAAAATAAAAAGTAATATCAATATCTGAAGATATGATGATATCAATATTTCAGAGACCTCTGAATCCCAGTTAGGTCAGTTCAAGCCATCATCACAAAAACAAACAAAGCAGCAACCCAGTCTTAATCTTTCTTGTGCTTTAACTTGATCTTTTAAAAATCTCATATTCTTCAAGAAGATGCACCGAATCTTCATTCAGTTCTTCAAAATAAAGATTAAAAAACATTTACAAAAGTTCCTTAAAGACTCTAAAAAATATCAATAAATTAATTATTTTCCAAGAGAACTAATCTGAAAAGTTTAAATTAACTGATTTGTTTCCATCTCGGCATCTTACATTAATTAAACAAACAAACAAACAAACAAAAACATGCCAAAACCCACAAAACAATGTTATTTCTCATTTCAGCCATCAGGAACTACATTCTAATTTTGCATAGGGACAGACACATGTGAAGTTATTTACTGTTACATAAATGTCAACAAAATATGACTCTTACTCACTGATAAGCGTCTAAGGTTTCTAAAATGTACCAGAATACTGGGAAACAAAATGTTTTATGTAATCTAGTAATAATTATGGCAAAATAATAATGAAAATATTCTCTGGTGAATTTTATTCTTTTAGAATGTCTTGAAATAGGTTTGCGATTAAAAGTAATCCTCTATAAATATATCCACAGAGCTGTTTAAGCTTTTTATCACTGCTAATGAAAAAAGCATGCGTTCTATGGTTATGCGTTCTATGAAAAGTATATTTCTCAATATGATGTGCTCTAAACAACATGTCTTTAGGCTATTTTTGACCTTTAACCAACGGGAAAGGTCTGTCCAGTTGATCTCATCTAACTACACAGCAGGTACAAGGAATTAAACCAATTTAGGTTGAGCCTTGGTACCATATCAAGTATCAGACAATGTTTTCCAAAAGGAAATGCTTAACAAGCTTGTAATCCACTATTATATTTATCTAGTCAAATAGGTAGATAAATAAATAAATAAAGAAGAAGAAGAAGAAGAAGAAGAAGAAGAAGAAGAAGAAGAAGAAGAATCTGAGCTGTGTTCAACAGAGTGGAATCCCAAGTAAAAATCTATGATATGTTGTTTGTAAAAGTTGGTGAGGAAGGCAGTTATAAGCAAATTAAAAGTAAACAATCCACTATGGACCTACACTGTGTCAGACTGCTTATAAGGTCACACAGGAAAAGTAAAACATTAAATAGCTGGCTCCAGCAGCCTTCACACATTTGCCTGAATTTCAAGGGGAATAATGCTTTTCACTGGGGAGAGGGTCAGAGAAAGAGCATAAGAATAAAGAAAAACTTTAAAAATAAGTTTGTTTTTGTCTATTTTCTTTTCCTTTTTACTTTTTTTTTTTTCCCCTAACATTAATAGGTCCTTAAAAACACAAGTACAATGTAAGTGGACAACTTTGTTTTTGGTAAAGATATAGGTCCCAAACTCACCATTCTGGCTCTGCTCCTTTGCTGAGATGGAGCCTGATGTTTCTTCTGGCAGGGGCACTTCATGAGGTTATGGACAATTTGGTGGCACCAGATGTTCCTGAGATTTCACGAGAATAAACTGGTTGCATGCCTTAAATCCATGTAAATCTTATTTTGCCTGAAATCATCAGGCACAAGGGGGCAAGTTCAGCATGAATTTGATCCAGAGCGGTCATTTACTTCAAGTGTCCAAACCTTATCTACATACATATTCAATGCTATTTATTAAAAAGGTACAAGGTCAAATTCAAGCTATGAATCTCAAAAATGTGCAGTTCAGGGTGTAGTTTTGTTCTCCAAAACCAAAGTTTGCAGACACCTTAGATTCTCTGTCTGGTGCGATGTGGGTTGACCACAGGCCCCCATATGTACACAGGCAGCACCAAGCAGAGGCAAGATGATGATGGTTACCCTTGAAAGTACATCTTGAATGGGGTATGTTCCTGTTTCAGTGATGTTCATATAACCAAAGTTGAAAGAAACCTTGAATTTTGCATAGTTTTGACCAATTTTGCTTATCAAAGACAACAACTGAAAAATTTCCCTGCCACCTCTGACTATTTTCTGCTTCTGAAATTTGAAATTTTCATCAGGTAAAAATGGCCTTAGGCAGCCTAAACATTTGTATGAAACTATTTTTATATTTTTAGGGGATTACCTATTAATGCCATTATTTATTGGTGTACATCTTTAAAGAATATTCAAATGCTTAAAACTGGAAATGGAGCATAATGCAAGGCACTACAGAGCAGATGCCAAGCTTGAAGTGCTCTTAGAAATACATATACCACATTTTAATTTCAACTCCTATTATTATACTAACTAGTCACAAAATGGCTTCCTATTTATGCAATATGTTATCTGTAATGTCACTTAAATTGAATAGATGAGTGCTTTCTAATAATGTATGTTTACTTTATGAACTTGTGGGCAATTACATTGTAATTATGTCTTTTGTAGGTTCTTTTTTGCTGACACATAGTGCACCAGTGCATTTTAAGTGTAATTGCAGTTCTCCCTACCATTTAGGAAAGCTGAACATTGTTAAAGGTTTGTAAATTACCTACACTTAGACCATAGGCAACTAGGCAAATTAAATGGCAGTGTCAGTAATATTACAATGTAAATTGGTACCAAGCATAAGCCAAGGTAAAAGATTTTTTACAGAACAATGTTTATGTAGCACCTCAAAAACTGCAACAGAAAACATAGATACTCCCAAACTTGCAAAAGTGCATGTTTCTGATACCTGAAAAACACACACAGCATACAGTCTAAATAGCTATCGACTACCTGAAGAATTGAATGTACACGTGTGTGAATGTACACACATATATTTTGTCCAACAGGGCTACACAGTCATCCAATAGAAGTGAAAGGTATGATCAAATGCCAGCCTATCAGAATTGCATCTTTCTCACATCCTTCTTACCTCAGGAATGGTGCTTCATCATAGAAAATACTTTCCCAGCAGCCTGTAATGTCTTGGAGGCAGGAATGGAGACACTCAGACCATCCCCATCATGAAAGTTGGATCTTTCCTATTCCCTTCTCACAAGACCTTGTACTTACCATGAGGAATGAAGGAAACAACCAGCCTCTTTGACCATACTTGTTCATCGGTCCTTTCTTATGGTAAAGCTGTAAGCATTGGGTTGACTTGCAGTTTCATGGGGCAAAATGTTCCTGTCATAGTTATGTCCCTGTCACAATTTTAGCTTCTCAAATCCACAGACTAGTTCCACAGGTAAACTCAAGTTTGAGTCCCCCGTGATATTTGACCAAGATCATTGCAGCAGGAGTAACCTTTAAAAGTCTAGAGAAGGAATAGGAATCCCTTATCCCAAACCTTACTCCTGCAGAGAAGTGAGCTGAATCCCAAAGGTGGCTTAAGTAGCAGAGGTAAAAAGAAAACTCTCTCTTGGCATCAGCATGACACCGTATTTTCTATAGCTGGGCACTGTTTGATTGGGGTACAGAATTTTAAAATGAGGTTCTTCCATTTTCAGCCTGGTGTTTTAAACAGGCTATTCTGTGTGTGCTTTATCATTCACTTCACTATCTTTATCACAAGGTAGCTCTTCACTTATGTTTATCCACTTTGTTGGTAAAACAGAAATTTCAAAGCAGAGAATATTTTTATTTGCACAACCTTTGCAATGATCACGAAGCACAGTTATAAAAATCCAACTTTTTTATATATTTTTTTCTTACAGACTGGATATATCAGTATTGTTTTCAAGAATAAAAACTTGAGGAGTTGACAGTGTTTCTACTATAGGAATTCGAACTATCATATGCATGGACATGTCACTACAGAATTTTTTTTAAGTGGATTTGTGTCGCCCTGTGGGGTTTAGGGGGATAGTGATTATTATACACTGAGAAATGTGCATTTAGCTTACCAAACCTATGTCCCACAGAGGTGACCACTCTAGAAAGACCAACACCATCACTTAAGTAAATTAATTTTGAAGTACTGTACTGTCACTTCATGCCTCTAGGCCAATCACTCACTGGTGGAAACATCCTAGTTTTGGATTAAACCAGCTCAACCATGCAAACTGCAGCCACTGCATGGGAATGAGCATCTGGGATTGACAGCTCACAGATCTTGGCAGTAGAGGCCACAAGTCCAATGACATAATTTTAATTTAGAGTAAAATCCTAGTGTCATTTTGGTAGAATTCAATCTTGAGTAAACATTTATCAGAATAAACCCAGGAGGCCTGATGCTGCTCTCAAATCCTATCTTGCAACTTGAAAGTAGCAATGGAATTATAGTGATGCAAATCAGAATCATATCCTATGGCTGGATACAAAAACTGGTATGGTAAATTGGAAACACTCATGTTCCCAGGCCCAGCAAACATGCAAATATCCAACTACAAATTTATACTTTCAGAGATGCCAGGGATTTAAAATTCCTCTCTTTCTATTGCTGTTTCTAACTAAAAGTTAGAACTACAAACATACAGTACAAGACAAAACCTTTGAGTGGCTGGTAGCCATTTCCCCATAATTAGCTTGCTCAGAAGGAAAGACGTAGAACAATTGCACAGTGCAGACACAAAGATTTTAATTGTGCCTGGCCTTACAAGGGGCAGCACAGAAAGTGCACAATGCCAGTCACATTATACATACACATATAGCTTTGTGCACCTCTTCTCTTTTTGGTTTTCTAAATGCACATTGAGCTGCAGGACATATGTACCGGGTCTGGCTGGGATGTTAACTTTCCCTGCAGCAGCCCATACAGTGCCACGCTCTGCACTTGTAGCTAGAACAGCAGGGTTATCACACTAGTGTTGTGTCTGCTGCTGAGAAGTGCTGGCACAGTATCAGGACTTTCTCCAACCCTCCTGGGGGGTGGGCAAAAAGTGAGAAAGAAACATCACCAGGGCAGCTGACCTAAACCAACCAAAGAGATATTCCATACCATATGATGTCACACTCAGCAATAAAAGGTGGAGGAAGGAGGAAGAAAGGAGGGGTGGGCTTTCGTTGCGAAAACGTCTGTCCTCCTCGCGAACACCGGCTACGTGTGTTGAGGCCCTGCTTCAAGGACGTGGTCGGGCATCGCTCATTTGTAGGAAGTAGAGAATAATTTCTTTCCTCTGCACTTCCACATAGCCTTTACTTGTTTTGTTTTGCTGTTCCCTTTCCCCCCCCCTTTCCCCTTTCCCTTTTTCCCTTTTTCCCTTTAGTTGAATTAATTAATAATATTTCCTTAATATATATATATATTTTTTCCCTTTAATTAAATTATCCCTATCTCAGCCTGTGAGTTTTTCTTTCCTTTACTTCTTCCCCTCCTCATCTGAGGAGGGGGAGTGAGAGAGCAGTTGTGGTGTTCAGCTGCCCAGCACGGTAAAACCACCACAACATATTACTTAAATGAAAGGTTCCTTACTGCAGCCTTACAAGGAACTTTCTGTGTGACCAGCTAACTGCGACTCAGCCCCAGCATCATCTCCAGTTATTTTAATTTAGCTGGAATATACCTACTAGTGCTATAATTTAAAGTCAGTTGTAGTTTGAATTCTGATGATTTGCACAGGCACAATAATAATCTCATACTCACAGCCCTCCCCGTACCTCTCCTATACCATTTCTGTTGTCACCTTTTTACATTAAACACAAAAGAGTTTTCAGTAAACATCAGTGTTAAGTGCTATTCCATTTAAATGGACATAAATTATTCAACTACTGCAATTATTACAAAAATGTAACTTTTAATTTGAGGAAAAAAACTCCCTTAATTGCTACATTCAGTAACCGTTCTTTTATACTCACAATGGACTTAGAAGAGAACAGCAAAGAAGTAAGGAATCCTGTTGCCAAACACAGCCCCTAAATTACTGGCATGTCTATGGAGCTTTCTACTTTAATGCACTTAGGGGGAATAGCTCATCACTAATGATTTGGAAATGCAGACCACATAGATCCTCAATTCAAAGTTGAACAATAACCTGAGTTTTAAAAAAGATGTTATGCTTCCTCCCCCCAGCACATATATAGACATAAAAAACAAAAACAAACAAAGAAACAAAAAAACAGTATTAATAACACCGAACTACCATGCCAAGTGCAATGGTTTCCCTACAAACTCTATCACCTGTTTATTTCTCACCCTCAGTACTAACACTAAATTGGGCCTCAAGAATTATTCATGAGGGGCCCTTTAATGGGATCATTTTTCCTGGCTAGCTCTGACACTAATGCTAAGAAAAATCTCTTGATATTAATCTTGGGTTGAAGAAAGCCCCAAACACCTAGTTTTCTTCTGAATGTTCTCTTTCCTCCTCCTATTTAACACATTACAGAAACCAGTCATTCTGCAGCTCTTTAATGCATGAGTGTGGGCATAGGAGGGTAGAAGGAAAGATACAAGGTTGGAAAGGGAATTTGTGGCATTAGGATTTTCACTCTAGGGACTCTGGGGTCTGGTCCTGCTCACGTTAAATTTAAATGAAAGTTTTTCAGTGTCCATTGCCAGTCCTGGACAGCAGAAGCAAGTCTTTTGTGCAAGTCATACGTGCTTTTTTAGCCCATATGCATAACTTTTCTGAAGGAAATGGGGATATCTGCTTGAAAAAGACAAGCAAGATATGAATCTACAACTACACTATTTTAGATAAACTGTCAAGAGTTGATTAAAGCCCTTTTTTCCTCCCCATTATTTTATAGCTATTCTAATGATGTAGTGATTCAGGGTGTTTTCCAGGACTGATTACCAGAGTAATGGGCTCTGGTCTTGCACTTGCAAATACGACCATCGATAGAGGCATAAGAAGCCAATACTAGGTATTTGCAGAACCTAAAGACAAAGTTGTTTTTAATTTATGCAGAAAGACGATTCCTGCAAAGTATTATCCAAATTACAGTCCCTTGCCAAAAGAAAAATCTCTTTAAGTTGCCCTGATATAAAAAAAAAAAAAAAAAAAAAAAAAAAAGAAGCTATATTAGAGAACTGTGAATTGCAATCTAAAAAATAGATTAGCTAGGGCCATGTGATAAGGATACCCACCCTCAGCCCCCTCCCCACACACTCCTTTGGACATACGGATGATACTACCAACTTTCCTCATTTTTCTAAAATAAAATACCTAAAAAGCAATACATTTTTTTTTTTTTTTCAATTGTGGCTTTTTGACATCTATAATGGTTTTGTGTCTAAATCTGACAACATTTGTAACAAAATGAAGTGACTGTTACTGCTGGAATGTGTCCTGGAGGCTTTTTCTGTCTGAGGAGATGACAGTAACTCTTCACATGCAGATTAAGCTGGTGTTTACAGATTTGCCCTGGGTGTGCATTTTTATCCAGCTGTGATCAAGTAACACTGCCTGATGAGTGCCAGACAGATCTCCTGACACGAAGGGCTTACGCGCCCATCACTTCTGCACAGAACATGGTTCTAATCTGGACACCATGGCAAAGATCAGTTATTATCGGATTTTTGTTTTGCTTTCATTTGTATATCAAAACAGAGTATTCACGTGAGAATGTGAAAAGCTTAAATGTTTAAAAATCACCTTGACATTTTACACAAAACAGTGCAATGTGGATTTAAAATTTTTTGTTCAACCTTTATGTTCCCTACACTGCGCCCTAACAGAGAATTTTCAAACAAGAAGCAATAGGGTAGGTGTTTTCACAATTTAAAATCTAGGATTTCTTTTTTTTTTTTCTTTCCTTCTTTTTTTTTTTTTTAATTCCCTGTTGAATATCTTTAGCATGCATGGTGTACGTACTAATATGTAGTATGGCAAATTACAGCCTCAGTAGCATATAATCTTTTCCCAGTCAGTGAAAGTGTGAGGTCAAGAGGTTGTTTGCCTTTGTGGGACCTGAAGCTATACACATTACAAAGATACTTTGAAAAGTACCAATGGTTGCATATTGCTTTCGCAGAACTCATAGCTGTTCAATCTGAGAGGCTCTATTTTCTATATCCGAATTCCTGTTTGGAACCTCTAATTCATGAAAGGATAAGAGGAGAAAAAAAAAAAAAAAAATCCTTTGCATTGCTTAAAGTATTAGCAACTTATTTCACAATCACTGTATGTTTTCAAACTGTTACTAAAAACACACGGATACCTCAAAGTAACCCTTGTAAAAGGACTACTTGGCTTCGTGGATCAGATTCTGTTTTTTTATCAGCATTTTCACTGCTTTCACTAACCATGTGATCCATATTTATATTGGTATATGTGAAAACAACACTTGCCATTTAGTTTCTGGTTTGCTTCAAAATGCCACGCAATTCACAGATCTTTCCTGCTCTTGTTCTAACTCTTGCACATGCAAGTATTAAGAAACCGGTCCTCTATCCTGTGCAACAGCCAGTTCTGTATTATCTAATGAGCCTTACAGATCGCAAGGCAGCTTGCTCCAGAAGGCAGTAGTCAGAAGGTGCACACTGAAATATTTCAATGGTTCCTACCGAGAGCCGGTGTAGATCATTTTAATACTGACTAATTAATTTTTGTGCTTATGGCACTGAAGCTGCAGAAAACAGTGGAAAAACTGATTCCAGAATCTGGTGCATAAAATCAGTAATGTCTAGAGAGTGTTTTTATTTCTTTCTGACTACATTTATCAAAGTGTGAACTGGTAAGCTCCAGGGAACACCGAGTTACACAAAACCTCTCACCTCTGGGTCAGAGGTTCAGATCTGGACAGGCTCTTGGTGACTGAAAGTCATAACCAGCTGATGGCTTTCTGGTGACCTACACAAAACATGCTGGTGGGCTCATCCAGATTCAGTGAGCAGATGTCCATATCACAGAACACACCACTACAATTTGTTCTCTTCTTGGCAACTGTAGCTGAGAAACCAAGAAATAAATGGGCATAACTCCTCCTCCCCAAACGATTACTTTCATTCAACTGGCAGGATATTACAAAGGAACTTAGACTTGGAAACATCAAGTATAGAGAATACATAGTAATTTTACTCACTATTTAATTCATAAATTACAATATATAAACAGCAGGCCATGCCAGTTGCAAGTTGCTCTTTTTTGGAGGCACAATTTGATGCCAAGCCATCCCAGGTGATAAGAACAAGCTTGCAGCCTCCCAGTACTTCCAATAACTTCCCTGAAGAGAAGAAAAATGCAGTAAAGGCAAGCTGTCAGCAATGAAGGACACTGGCTAAGGATAAAGCCCATGTCTTTTCTCCCACTACTAACCCAGCCCTATGATTTTTCCTCTGCCCTGAACAGCTTGGAACAAGCAGAGCACAGGGATAAGGGAGAATTCTCTGGGGTGTGTCTGCACCCATGTCATATGATGGGAGTAACAGGCACAGAAACCCCGAGAAACCTGTTGCAGACTTCTTCCATCAGCAGCTAAAGCTGAGCCTACACTCTAAATGTTGTATATATACTGTGGACTCATTATGTTTGTTCATAATATATACATTTATATGAATATATGCAGAATCACAGAATCTCTAGGTTGGAAGAGACCTCAAGATCATCGAGTCCAACCTCTGACCTAACACTAACAGTCCCCACTAAACCATATCCCTAAGCTCTACATCTAAACGTCTTTTAAAGACCTCCAGGGATGGGGACTTCACCACTTCCCTGGGCAGCCCGTTCCAATGTCTAACAACCCTTTCGGTAAAGAAGTTCTTCCTAAGATCCAACCTAAAATTGCCCTTGCGCAACTTAAGCCCATTCCCCCTCGTCCTGTCACCAGGCACGTGGGAGAACAGACCAACCCCCACCTCGCTACAGCCTCCTTTGAGGTACCTGTAGAGAGCGATAAGGTCACCCCTGAGCCTCCTTTTCTCCAGGCTGAACAATCCCAGCTCCCTCAGCCGCTCCTCGTAGGACTTGTTCTCCAGACCCCTCACCAGCTTCGTCGCCCTTCTCTGGACTCGCTCAAGCACCTCGATGTCCTTCTTGTAGTGAGGGGCCCAATCTTACTGGCTGTCAATAATTCGGCTATTCTATGGAAGTTGAAACTAAGTTCTTGCATTTTTAAAGAAGATATTAATTTTAATATATCATCTGGCAAATAACTAATGGAAATCCTAACAATTTCTGATACTCAGTCTTAACTTGTCACATTCATAATATTCATCGAACCTACAAGGAGGTTCTGAATTCTAACCAGATTTTGAAAAACACAAATTAAGTTGCTCTTTGACTACAGTTATAAAATACAGAAACTTGGAAGACTGCTTTCCTCTGAAAAGTTTCCATGGTTGTACTGAAAATTCAGTGTCATGTGATCATATGATTGTGAATAATACTTAGACAGACCACATTGTAAAATAATTGTGTGTAAAATAATTGTTCATTTCAGAACTTTTTTTTTCCCTCTGTAACAACTGTACCCATTTAGATCCCCTGTCATGTTAAGAATTTGGTGAATCTTTTTTTTTTTTTTTTTTTTTTTTTGAGCCATTTTCTCAGTAAATTAATTAATTATTTAAGGAACTCAACTAATGACAGTTTCAAGTCTGAAAAAATAAAATTTTACATTTCTATCTGATTTTCTACAAAACTCACCTATAGGAGGTAATTAGAGGTGTCATTCATTTAAGGATCTGGCCCAGAATCAACTCTTTTTTCTTCTTTAAAAGAAAAAAATTGTCTGGAGCAGTGTATAAGTACATACCTTTAATTCATTTATTTTTTCATACATCTCAATAACCGTTGGATTTTATCCTTTAGTGAACAACAAAAAAAAATATCCATAGAGATTTTTTGTAGCACTTATTGATTCAGAAGGATTTGCTGTAATATTTAATGTTTGATTTGCTGGGGAAGATGTGTTTTTTAGCAGTCACCTATCTATTATTCATTTAGCTAGGTGCTTGTATGAACTTTGCACTTTTAAAAATCCTTTTCAGGAGACTTAATTTTCACCTGCATATATACCAGCTGACAGCTTCCTATTCTTCTTCACTGTACTGACAAGTAAACCAAGAATGCCTGTACTCATTTCATTATAAACATTTTGTAAGCATCCCATAAAGATTATTTCTGACCACTATGGCTGAGGCTAGATATGAGCTGCTTTTCCCTGTGATGAAAGACCAGCGTCTGATCAAATGAGCCACCCAGGCCCTAAAATGGCTTTATAAAAATAGTTTTAATCTCTTCATTGTCTGACTTCACAGCATGGTAGTGCTGCCCTTAAATAAAACTTACATAAAAATGGTTAGTACAGCTGGTTAGAAAATGTGCTTGAAGTTTAGAATCACATATCATTGTTTATACAGATGACTATTTGGGATAGACTTCAATAGAATCTGACTTTACTAGCAAAGGCGAAGGCTTTGGCAGCAGCATACAGTGATCAGCAACAGCAACTCACATTTTCCAACTGAGATCAATGTGGCCTTTACTCCATTAATGCAGACCTAAACATCACCAGACAGATATGAATAGATGACCGTGAAAATATGAGAAAGAAAAGTCTGGAGTAGTCAGATTTAAGAGACTTGTTTCATATTCCAATTCATTTTAGTACTCTACAGCAAAGCAGCCTGCTTCTACATTTTCAATTAGCATACCCTAGATATGAACGAAAATACTTATTTTCTCCTAATACAGATGCTTTTTTGTTCACCCATTTTGAGCCTGTGTTCATAGAATTGGATTTCTACAAAAATTCTTGGAAGCATTTTAGCAATGCATCTTTTTGAAATGTCAAGGAATGGGTTTGTTTGGAATGGAAGGTTGCCGACAATCACTCCAAGTCATTCAGATGCCAATTTAGATATTTAAATACTAATGCCAGGCTGGGGGAAAGGGGAAGGAAAACCCCAAAACAACAAAAACACAACCCAAACTTGAAAAGCTCCCAGCTCTGTGCATATTAAATTAAACTAAAAATAAAGATGACAGCAGTATCTGCAAGCAATTTGGGTAGTCAGAAGAGAACGGTACCCTCTGGTTTGAAAACAGTGTTTAGTGTTTGCACTGTTCTTACTTGTCAAGATAAATTTGGACAGGGTTCCTATTTCCTGAATTGACTGAAGCTTTTCATTCTGTAAATTTCTAATGTGTTATGTCACATCTTGTTGTATTTCATGGTGTCACATTGCATTATTTTGCATCACTGTCTCTGAAGTTGATGAAACACAACACAACAGCACATGACAAAAAGGAATAAGCTGTTGGTTATACAAAGTTTTGTAATTTAGTATCTGTTAGATGCTGTAGTCTTTGCAGATAATCTTGAAATTTTAATACTTGTACCTTCTCGGTCACAGCTAGTGAGAAACCTGTTCAAATTACTGGTTTATTGTAAAGCAAGCCCCCTCTATTGGGAAACACAGGGTTGTCGTTATTTACTCAGTATCAGAGTAAATCAGTGCTGCTGCTTTTCAGTCTCTGCATTTTTAATTTATAATGATTAGAATGAGATTTGAGACATACTAGGGCAGAGAATTTCTCAGAATGCAATAATGAGAGTATTCATTTGAGACAGCACTAAAGGCACAATATGACTGTTTTGATTTTACAGCACAAATACAGCACATATCCTTGGGACTGTTTCCATTCATTATGATTAAGCCATGTCACTCAATAGAGAGAGAACTGAGTTCTCTTCCCTCCCCCCTTATTGTTCTTGCTGATAGCAATGCCATAAAACTGAAGATTTATGACCTAACAATTGTGGTCTGCTTAAGAAAAGAGAATATTTACATTTTGAGAAACAAACCAACTTATTGTTATAAAATATTAGAGTCTATAGTCTTCACCAAAAAAAATAAAATAAAATAAAATTCTACCCTTACTGAAAGTGTAATTCTTGTCTGAGAAGAAAGAGATGAAACATAACAACTTAATAGCAATCATGATGGGTCATCATAACAATTGTACGGTCTATGTGCTGTGAAAACTTTAAAACTGGAAAGTATTGGAGGAACTTCCAAAAATTGGTACAAATATACAGAATGGAAACAAAAAGCCACAAATCAGAGTCTGTCTGTTTTTCAGTTAAATTGTTTTTACTTCTGAATGTGTTTTTTGAGTGGATGTGACTCAAATTCTGATTTAAAATTCTTGCTGTGACACAAATTTGCTCTAAAGAAATACAGCAGTTTTATTTCTTTTTAATTCCATTGTTCTAGCCCATTGCAAGACATGGGCTGTTGCTGTTTTCCTCTGAGAAGAGAATACATAAACTAAAGATATCATGTAGTGTTTGTATTATATTAAGGAGGTTATGCTAGAAAATATATCCAAGAGTACAACCAAAAATGTGCCAGAAATTGTAATAAGCCAAGCAAAGGACTATGAAGCAAGATTGCCTGAAAAACAGAACACAGAGCTGAGCAGGAGTCATCAAGTTCAAGCACATGCCAGCACATGAATCACATCACATAAACCCAACTAATACATCTATCTGAGCTCTGTGTTTACTCCCACACTCCTGTACTTATGGCTCTGATGTCTAGAAACCTCCTCTCCATTTCTTGTCCAAATGCATTCATAGCCAATTTATGTCCATTTGTTCTCATGTCAAAATTATCATTTAATTTCACAAGCTTTTGTTTCTCCCCAGGGTTTACCTCATCATATGTTTATAGACAGCAATTGTATCCACTCTCAACCTCTGCTTTGCCAGGCCCAGCTTCTTTTCAGACAGTTGTCCTTTTCTCCGATCACCACACTAATGACCCTTTGTACCTGTTTCAAAAATAAATAAATAAATAAAAAATTTGCACCACAGCCGTGGGGATTCAGAATTTCAGGTGATGTCTAACAAACACATTGGTTGATGGCATATATACTCTCCTTGCTTCATTAAAAATATTTTCCTCAATATATCAATATATCAATATTTAAATTGCATTTTCCCTTTCCGTGGTCTAAGTGCACTGGTAGTTCATAGTAATTCTGTGATTGACTGTTGCAACTAGGTAGTTTTCCTCTCTGTCACTTCCCACTGATGAGCCTACATTTCATAGCAGATACTTTTCATTAGTCCCAAAGTGCATGACCTTGCAGCACATGACCTTAAATTCCATCCCATTTCTATTACCCCAGACTTCAAGGTCATTTAATTCTTCCTGTATAATATTCCAATCCTCCACTGTATTCATGACATCTCTCAGTTTTGTATCATCAGCAAATTAATTAGTACACTCCTACTTTTTCTGCCTAGGTCATTAAGGAAAATATTAAATAAAATTAATCCCCAGACCAATCCTAAAGGAACTCCACTAGTAACTTCCCTCCAGAGAGAGAGACAAATCCTTTCAACATAACTCGCTCTTGTCTCTTTTTCAGTCACTTTACTTATATTTTAGTCCTGATACTTGTCCTTATCTTTTCCAACTTAACTAATTATTCCCCATGTAGTAATGTATCAAACACTTTAATAAAGAACAGATAGGTTGAATCTATTGCATTTTCTTTATCTCTAAAATCAAGTTGTCATTAAAATAAAGAAGGTAAGATAACAAGTTTATCTGCATGATTTTTTTTTAAATGAATTCATGTTTCACTTAGTCCCATTTTTTTCCCATTTTATCCTTATTTTTATTCTCAAAGTCTTCATTTAATTTTTGGGTCACACCTAGACTATATTTAATTTCTACTCTATCCTCAATGCACAGTGTTTCTCTTGTGTTTTCCCCTCCTCGCACAACTGAAAAAGCTTTTCCACCTGTTTAATTTGGTTTGCAGTGTCTAACTCTGCTTGACTTTTGCCAGTTCTCTGTATTATTATCCTTATGAAGTGCCAAGACGTACCTTTTATTTGCTAGCCTGCCCTTCCCCTATGGCCATTCCTTGTTGAGTTTTTAATATTTCTTGTAAAATGTCTGAGGTAATAATTTATCTGCTAAGGCATGTAGTCCCACATGTTAGTTCATCTGGCTGGAATAACATCACTTTGTTGGTTTAATAACTGCCTAGTAGAGGAATAACTTGAGTGAGAAATAACTGAACCTTCCTGTTAGTGGCATTCATTTTCTTGTGTAGGCTGGGAAAAAAAGTCCTCCACAAAATAAAATAAACAATAGATTTTATCATATACTTCAGGGACTGAAATGACAGAGCTGCATCTCTGAAGGTTGTTGGTTGATGTCACTCATCCTTGCAGATAGTAGTACATCTACCTGGACAGGCAAGAGCTCAGTACAATCCCAGATGGCAGGAAACATCTAGCAGGCATGTAAAAGATGACTTCAAAGATGACTTCTCATAAAGCCTTCCTAGTGGTATTTGATTTGATACAAACCCTGTAGAGCTCACTCGTGCACCAGATTGCATAGATGTTTCTCTAGTGCATTCTGGAATGTATCTGAATTGGGCATAACTGTTTCAAGAGGCCTCTAGCAAGTACCAGTGAGCTCTTATGCAACCTTGCATGGATGGAAAAGACTGTGGAGGACCTACGAGCAGAGCAAGAACAACACTTCAGAGCAGTGTGGAAGAGTGAGTGGTTTTGCACAGGGGCTAAAAGTGCCAACCAGAAATAGGAGCTATGAAATCAAAAACTAGTATCTCTGGTCATTAAAATTCGTAAAGATTTTGTCCTTTAGAATTGTTTTTCCTGTGTTTGTGTTTCTCCCCATAGTGTTGTTAGGCCTACTGTCTTAACTAAATTGTGCATATTTGCATTCAGCATGTTCACCTACATTCTCCATAGTTTCCTTTATGTAGTTGCTGTCCTGAATGGTCCTATAAAGTTTATGTCACTATCAAAATCTGTTGTCTTCCAACAGTACCTCTAACTCAGTGATGATTTCAAGCTGCTTCTGCAGTCAGAAATATCAGTATAAGGTGCATTACATATGTTCTATGTGTCAAAGTTAAAACAGCCAAATATGAGAGAATGGTTTGGGCCGCCCCCCGGCCCCCCCGGCCTCTACAAGGGTTCTATTATTTCTTTTAGCATATTCTGATGTTTTAAAGATTATACTTGACTTCCAGTTATATATATGTGGAAGAAAAGATCCTGCATGTTTATGCCATGTTCTTAAAATATGGGGCAGCCAGTGCACTACAGTTCAAGGGAGGGATCTCATTATAAAAACACAGAATCAGTCACTCTGGCTAGACCAAATTTTCCATAACTGTTTCTTGGCTCCAGCATCAGTGATTAGCTAGAGAAAAGCAGAGACAGTGGTATGCATGAAGTGTTTTTTTCCCCAGTTTCTCCTCCCACACTCTGGATATTACTGACTTAGGAACTTAGTAAAATCAGTGTTGCCTCCAGGTCATCTGGTTTAAGAACCACCAATGGACCAAAATTTCATGACTTTGCCTTATTGTGTTTTCAACCTATCTATACTTTTAGCCCTCACATCTTCCTGGAGAAGTGAAGTCCACAGCTGAGAGTGTTATCTCAATTTTAAACATAAAATGCTCATGTGGTTTGGGAGCCCTGAATATCGTACTGCGAGAAATAGTGATGATTCCCTGTTCACATTCTGATATCATTCATGTAGTTTCATAGTTTTGTCTTATCTCTCATCTGACATGTCTTTTGCAAGGTAAAGAGTACTAATCTACCTAAACTCATTCAAAAACAGTTCCATTCTTCCTGTCTTCCTTGAATTCCTTTCCCAGATCTCCTGTCTTTTTGGACATGGGATGATCAATATCAAACACTGTATTCACAACATTGTGGTGTTACAGAAGGTTTATGCATGAGCAGAGTCCTTTTGATTTTTTTTTTCCTGTTTCTTGCCCATAATGCTTAACAGTCAATTTGTAAATTTGACCACTACTGATGTTTTCAGAGAATCATCAATACTGACTCCAAGACCTTTTACTTGAACATTTTGGAAGCCATTTTTGCACAGGATTAAGTGTATTTTTTCTCCATAAGAATTAGGACACATTACTGGGCACCAAAGATGGAATTCAATTTCCCAAACAGGCATCTAATGTCACAGTGGAGTCAAGTCAGTGTTTTACTTCTGCTACTCTCATGTGGATATGTCAGGCACCCTAAGGGACTCTAAAATTACTCTAGATATCTATTTGCAAGCAACTGGAACGTACCCTGAATGTCACATAACATTTTCTCACCCAGTCAGATAGGAAATCCTACGTCAGGCTTTGATAGACATTAGTAGAAAGTTGAAAACTTTCATATCATCTGGTAACAGTGGCACTATCTGAATAATCCCCCATCCTTTATAACAATTATTTATGCATATACAGACTCTACAAATCCTCTGCGATTCTATTTGCAACTCTCTTCATTATGAAAATAGTTATTTTATTCCTGCCTCCTGTTTCCTAGTTTTATTCAGAACATATTCAAGCCATTTTCTCTAACCTCTTAAGAACTTAGTTACTTAAAGATCTTTTGGGTGAGGGAACCTTCATATGGCTTTTTGAAAACCCAGATATAGCATCTTGATCACACAGTCATAACTCACATCGTTCTCTGAGCTCAAATAAAATTACATTTGTTCTCATAGAGACTGTTTCATACTTACTAACCTACCTGTTACCAAAGCTAAACTTCAGCAATTTCACATCTGAATTCTACCTGGAAAAACATCATCCAATCCTCACAATTGGGTCCTGTTGATTTCACGTGATTTGTTCCAAAATCTTTTCTTTATACTCTTCAGTTCAAAATAGCTTCTTATACTCACATCCTATAAGACTGAACCTGGAAGAGAAGAATGTCCTGATATCCTTAATGCTAAATACTAACTTAAAACTTCGAATTATCTTTCCTGCTTTAACCTTATGTTACTTAGATGTTACATTTATACTTTCAACATTGAGCTCCAGGAATTCCTTTCAGGACATTCAACAGACTCTGCTGTACCCCTTGTACAGACACAGAAGATGAACAGAACATCAAGGTTTAGCACACCTCTCCAGTACAACATTCAGGTCACAAACTTCCAGACAGATATTTCTTCTTTACAAACCACTCCCAGCATACACCTAGTATTGATATTGGATTTAATTCAAGAAAAATTAAATCAAAACAGACATGTGGATAAACAGGAGACATTTTTATTGATAAACCTACTCAGCCTTACTATAAGACAGAAGTAAATTATAATTTTCAGTATGTCACCAACCTTATTGTTTTTGATATAATTATCTGTGAAAGATCTTTTTTCTTTTTAATGTAGCACTATCATTTTTACGTAATATACATTAGTATATAAGTGTTAGTCATCCAATGTCTGTATCATGAATTAAAAACATAATTAAAAAAATCTGCTCTTCAGGATGTAAAAAGCCTATTAATTATATATCAGCCATGAGCATGCAACTGTAGACATAGAGTTAAAAAGGAGTTTCATGATAGACGTATCATTTTCTAAATCAAATGGATATTTAAATCCCAGTTGTCTGAAGAAGGGAGACTAGAGTGTCTAGTGTCTGTCTAATCTCTCATTGAAATGAGCAATAGTGTGCACTTATAGAAGGAGAAAGAAAATTGCTTACACAGGTAATATGAATTCCAGACATGCTAGTGATTGCTTTGCTTTGCCATTTCTGAAGCGTCAAGTTTTCAAGTCAGCATTATCCACATCTAATTAATAGTATCAATACCCTAAACCCATTTTTTTCTGTAATTGCTTTTTCATGTGTCTTTTCCATATGTTCTCACCCTAAGACCATATGTAGGCTTGTGAGGCCTACAACCACACACTTATAGTTCAGCAACATTTATAGTTCAGCAAAGACCTTAAGCTGTGCTTTTCAAGTTTTATTAAAAACAAGTTCCAGTTCCATACTGATTTTACTGCTGTGCATACAAAAATGCCAAAAGCATGTTTGGGGTATATTAACAAATTTCAGCGGCACAAAACCAATCCTACATTTTGCAGATAATTAGACCATATGAAATAGTTTTGAAAAGGTAGTTTCTTTTGTGATCTGTGAGTAATTCACTTTCATGGACACATATCCCTTCTTAGAACTGGCCAGGGTAATTTACACATTACAAGGCTTCTAGACATAGTTGGCCACTTATCCAGTGCTAATAAACTGAAAATGTGTGTGCATGATTTAACAGAGAAAGGAAGATGTGAATGTAATGCAGGTAATTGCTGAACTACAGTTCTGCTTCTGACAGTTAAGAATACAGGACTAGAGCTATCTGGAGGACACAAGTTACTTTGCATCAACTTTCAAAATGTTGATTTCTCTTCTAACTATTTGAAAACAATCATATGACTATTTTTGAAAAAATGCTTTATGTCAAATTTCTTTTTCCAGGCAAAATGACTCTATACGTTCAAGCTTGAGTTTGTATTTAGCGAGGGGTGCAGGACTATATTTCTCTTTCTGCATACATAATGGACTTTAGAGAGGCAGAGGTATGGGGGGTGGGGGGGGAAGCCTATATATAAAACCAAGGAAGATTTTGTTGCAAAATGTTTTACTTTCAAAAAAAAAAGATAGCTTTCTTGTTAAAAACATTTCTGCTATAGCTCATTTCTACCAGCATTTCCATCTCACTGGTCACTGGCTTAATTGATGTATCATTTCCAATGCCTAACTTTATAAAATTGTACTTCTACATGGAACCCCTGCAGGATCACGAAGAGCTTCAGTTTCGAAGAACTCTCTACTTCAAAGGAGAAACCTCTTCCTTTATCAAGGTTTCATTCCTGCCTCTGCCAGCACCAGGTATATTGCAAGTTCTGTTACAAAGTCTGTGGGAAAAAACAGAAAGTCTGAGAGCTTCTTAAAGAGGTGGAAGTTTGGGAGAGAAATGGAAACATGTTTGAAGAGTACAGGAGTGCTTTATTGTGGCACATTGGTTATCCAGCAAATAGCTTTCTTATCTTTCCTTGCTCTTGCAACCCCTTTATTTTTTCTAGAACTGTTTGATATTGAATTTCTCCCATCCCAATCTTTTTCACAGAATCACAGAATTGTAGGGGTTGGAAGGGACCTTGAAAGATCATAGGGTGCAAACCCCCCGCCCAAGCAGGTTCCTTAGAGCAGGCTGCCCAGGCAGGCTCCCCAGATAGGCCTTGAATATTTCCAGAGAAGGAGACTCCACAACCTCCCTGGGCAGCCTGTTCCAGTGCTCCGTCACCCTCACCATGAAGTTCTTTCGCATGTTGGTGCAGAACTTCCTGTACTCAATTTTGTGGCCATTACCCCTTGTCCTGTCCCCACAAACAACTGAAAAGAGGTTGGCCAAATCCCTCCGTCTCCCACATACATTTCTTAAATGGACATGTAAGAAAAAATATAAAACTAGATTTACAACCCTCAAGCAGGAAAACAGTGAAACAAGTTGAACTGTGAAGGGCAAATGTCATAATTAAAGTAGTAAAATCTTGTAAATTCTATGCCACTGAAATCAGCTTGAAATTGTCACAGCTACCAACACAAAAATTGAGTCGTAATTATTGAGTCAGCAAATACAAACATTGTTCTTATTTAAACAAGCAACATTAGACAGAGTAAAGAGAAATCGATTTAAAATGAAAAGTGTCCAAATTGTTCAGACACTATTTTCTTTAAGTTTTCTTACATAAGAAATTTCTTTAAGTATGAGCAAAGGTTTTGGTCTGCACTTTAATTATGGAAATCTGGAGAAACATCCATGAGCTGAGTCAGGTTACAAAGGCATGAAACAGGTATAAAGGTTTGGAGACTTGACTCCGCAGTTATATATTCCTGTTCAAAGACAAATTGGAAAACATTTATCAGAGGAAAGTTTTTTTTTCTTCCCCGTCTAAAACAATTGTTATTATCAATCACAGAAATAAATTTTTTCATTGTCCATTTTCATTTTCAAGGCACTAGTAGCCAAAATGCTGTACAATTACTTTGTACTGAGCAGACAAAGTATTTCAAACACAGCTCAGCCTCACCTGACTTCCTTCTTAATTCAGATATTCTGGAAATGGTGTCATTCTTATCACTCCTATTATTTCTGCTCCACATCTCCAGTGGCTTCAGATCTTCCTGCCGCCCATCCAACATGGTCTTTGAAAATTCCTCAACAACTCACACAAGCCACTGGCATCAGAATCAGCCCTCAGCAGCCCAGCACTACCTTGGAAAGTGGATGTCATTATTACCATTGATCACCAATGGAGCAGGGGATCAGTGTTAGCTGAAAAGACGCTTAACTCTTCAGTATTGCCTCAGTTCATGGTGGTTCCTTTTCTGTCTCCTGATATTTTATTACAGCAGAATCATTTTAATTGGCACATGCTGGTGGAAACAAAACTGCATCTGTTGAGGGCCAAATTCTAGCACTCCTGTTCAGGTGGTACAAGTCCCTTGTTCTGGAGTATGTCCATTGAAATCAAGGGATCTGCCCAATTGTTAGAGGTTCATATGAACACATTGTTCTGATAGGTATTCACTTTTATTTCATAATATGCTTTAAAAATATACACTGTACAAACCATTAAAAAAACTTCTATTAAAGTAAGTTTTGCCATAATAGAGCAGGGAAGCAGCAGGAAGTGAACAAAGGACTACCCAGCACGACACTTATGCTAGCAAACACCAGTTCTCACCTGTTAACTACTGTGAATAAAATCTTTGGAATCAGTTCCTCCAAAAAGTCAAAAATGAAAGAAAAACTGTTCACCATGAAAGAAAACTAGAATTTCAAGTGTGCTGCTGAAAGCTTATAGAGTCTGATAATCATTTTTATCAGTCACTTCTGAGATTACCTGAAGGAATGGATGGAGAGGACTTGGCAGGTGTACAAAGTATACACAAGCACAGAAGAATTAGTCCTCATAATGTTGAAGTAAAATGAAGGGTAACACCACTAGGTCCCAGCAAAGATACAGTTCCAAGCTAAAACTTCTGTTTCATTCTGAACTAAAAGTTCAGCTAGAGCTTTGGTCCTGGGAGATAATTATAAGGCTTTCTGATCTTACTGACCCAACTTAAAGAAATTAGTATAGCTGAACTGAGGAGAAAAGAAAAATATACAGTAAGAATAAAAACAGGGTTCCTGACCTGTGACAGCTATTCAGATTCTTGAGAAAAGACACATCATTGTTAAAGGCTCTTTCATTAATAGATGTCAGCCTTCTTGGCTATATGCAACCAAGCAGCATATAGAAATAAGTGGAAAAATTCTGTTCTTATATACATATATGTCCACAAACATGGAGATGTTTGCCTGAAAAGTGTTAATAAAGACCAAAGTGATTGTTTTCAGGACATTTGCTTGCAATCCTATAGACATAAAGTGAGTATTTAATCATTAGTTTTATTTACCAATCTGAAGTGCAATTACACATCCTTACCTTTGTGAGGATCATGCACTTGGGCAATATTTCATCTATGTGAGTGATCAGTACAAATCTGTCCCCTTGCTATTAATAATAATATTTCCTTATTTGGAATAAAATGTTCTTGCAGAGAGACCTATGATTACTGAAGAACCTATGGTTTTATATCTTACATATGCCTACATATGCTTACATATGCTTTACGTTAGCCTGGGGTCCAAAATAAGCTTCAACTAGAAAAGTCCAGCTCTGGGAAGCATGGCTCAGTGAATTTTCAAGTGTTACAAGCCTATCTTCCCAACCACTGCTACAGGAGTGTATGTTTCATCCTCAGAGAAATGATGATATGGCTTGCATATCCACAGCCCAGCAATTCTTAGCTCCACAAGCACAAAGGGTCTGTTCACAGGTGACACAGCATAAATCCTGAGGCTGTATCCCACTCTCTGTTATTTACACATATAGGTAGTCTTAAACAAGAGACACTTTAGCAGGCAAGAGCAAAGTACAGTACTTAATGTGCAAATTCAGTTCAGCAGAACTCCAACTAAAGCAAGTCAGCCTCAAGGGCTTTTCTCTTAAACAGTGCTCCTAAGTTCTCCACAGAAGGAAACTTGCTGAACTACATCTTTCTGAACTTTAAAGTAGAAAGTCCTGATTCTCACCTGAATGAGGGAGTAAACGAATGAGTAACTTCACTAAAGGCAAGAAGCTGCCCTAGTCTAATGCTAGGAGACCTATAGAAAATCCAGAGAATGCATTCATTACAAGAAAATGTTCCTACTTTTTTCTTTTTAAAGTCTTTTGTTGTAGAAACATTATCCATCTCTGTAGCTTTATTCTCAGCAGCAAACCTTAGACTGATCTTTGAGGATGCTCTTAAATAACCTCCAGTATAGACATATAAAAGAAGCAGACCAGAACAATCAAACCTAAGGTTTACTTTTAAACGTATCTCTGTCCTCTCTCTCTTATTCCCAGATTGCCCTCCTTCCCACCCCCCACTCCCCCCTTCCTTCATCCTTTTCCCAAGCTGGTTTTATTCCCATCTTTTTCTCCCCCGATGATTCCCTCGCAGCAGGCAGACAGGTACCACTTTCAGACAACTCCTGCTGTGCATCAGTTGTTCACATGAAGACTATTTCTTGAGGCTCCTTTGCGTGCCTCAGCCTGCCCAGATCTAAAAGAACATGTACTCCTGCCAGAGTTGCTTTGGCCTTAATAATTTCCTTCTGTGACATTTAGTTCTTGGCCACAATGAAAACTCATTTTGTTAGAAGGTGAACTGCTGCCTATTCTGAATAATTTCAGATTCAGTCCTAGACTTTGACTGGTACCTTGTGTTTTAAGATTCCTTCTTTTCTTTCCCTGGGAATTAATGAACCTTTTCAAATAGCCTCATGTGGTGTATCACAAGCTGGTTTTTTTTGTTTTGCCAAAAAAAAAAAAATCCCAAAGAATCACTTTTAGTTTTATCTGCTAAATATCTCCTGATTTCCTTATTACTTCTTTGAAACTGAGTATCTAGGAAGTTGTGCTGTTCCCGTTTTGGTAGAGCAAAGCCTTGATGGACTGACTCATGCAATTTCACAAATTTGGATTCAGACGATGTTCAATGTACAAAGAGGATGTAGAAATTCATAAGAGCTCTTTTCTCTGGTAAATAAATGAACTAACAAACCAATCAATGAACCAATGTACCTAACAAACAAACAAACAAAAAACAACAACATAAAAAAGTAAGAGGAAATATCCTGTCCTTTTTAGAAAATCAGTTGACACTATGCACTTCTGCAGATAACCTGGGGGAAACAATGAATTTCAGTGGGTGTCTCATCTGGTGTGAGGCTGTTTTGTTGTTTACTGTGTATTCTAGAATACCTCCATGCACTAGTTTCAGTTCAGTTACTTTAAGCCAAAATCATTTTCAATCTCTGCTACATTCAGCTCCTCATCTTTCCTGGCTACATCCATGTACGATCTACACACTTTATCTTAGCAAAAGAAGGAAACTTTCTGATGGAATCCTGGAAGAAAATCTGGGGTGGTGGTGAACTGAGAGAGGGTTAGAAGAAGCCCAAACTTGAATGGGGATGAAAAGAAATATGTAGTCACAAGTCCATGACTTGATCATGCAACAGAGGAATGTATACCAGTATTGGCAGTAGAAAGCAGCCAAGTTCTCTCAGGCTCTACTTAGATACAGTGCCTAGACTGGTTTTCCTAAGACATGATCCTAGCATCTGTGCAATACGCACCTTGGTGCTTCTGCAAGACATAATTGTGCTGTTTTTGACCCAGCAAATCAGCATTTATGCAATTGGTATTTTGTCTTTGAGCTGATATTTATCAACATCCTCTGGCTTCTTTAATTTTTCAGGTCAAAATCCTTCTTAGCATCCATGGAGACCTTTCTCCCACCTGAGACCTCTTACTGGTCTCTGGTTTATTAGGTTCTTCGTTAGCATTATTCTTAACAACTTGTAAAGGCAGTATCGTAAACTATTTCTGGTAGAGTGTTTTTACTTTGGCCTTCACAACACTTCTTTCACAGGTGCAAACGCTTTTTCTTAAGAAAGTTTAAAACTACATATGTTTAAATTGTGCAAAATAAATGAATTGGGACAACTAAGTCAAAGGAATTCAGGAAACAAATTAAAAAGCAAACTTAAAGAGCACTTAAAAAAAATCTTTTTCTGACTAAATATTTGAGCCCCCGCGGGGCCCCCCCACCCCCCCCCAAGTATTTCAGTTCTGTGCTGAATGATTGAAAGACCAAATATAGTAAACTTTAATGGTACAGAGTAAAGCTGAATATCTTGCACTGTCATCACCATATTAATGGTATCTTGTGATACTAATTTAAAAAAGTCTAAGAAAATTAACATTACATATTTATTAGCATATTACTCAAATGATTTATAATCTGAGAGGTCCATGCAGTACCGCTTAAAATTTTTCCATTTGCTTCACTGGGCAAAAGTATAAAACGACATAAAATACTTCTCTTGTTTACTTACATTTCTCTCAAGGTAATGTAATCTTTTAATTCTACCTTCAGATAGAACTCTTTTCGTTTTGCCCTCAGGACTCTACAAAGTGTCTTGAATGTGTTTGTCTGAGGGAAGAACATAGTAAAAGTATCAATAGCATCAGTTCAAATTCTGAAAATACCTTACATGTGTAAATCTTTTATTTTTTCCAAATTTAAAAAACCAACTGACCAACCAACCAACCAACCAAGAAAATAAAAAACACACACTAAAACAAAACAAAACAAAACAACACCATAGTTTTTTTGGGGAAAAAAAAGTAAGGTTTCAAAAACAAGACCTAACAGGATCAAGGGACAAGCCACTCTTATAGTGCAAAGATACTGCTGAAAATTTTTGCCAGGATTGGAAGTGGAGTTGGCAAACTGATTTAAATTAGTCAGGCCTGGCTATATTGGGGAGGCTATGCTTGCATGTCCATTTTTTTACAGCAGTGCTTCTTTTGGATTCTTAAATAAAAGAGTATAAAGTGGGCATTCTCCACCTGATGCAATTTCACTATATAGTGATTCCCATCAATGTATAATTAAAAGTGGATTTCCTTTTCCCTGTTTGGCTGAGGTGGGGGAGGGTCTGCATAAACCTGGTTGATGCGAAGTGAACAAAGAGAACTTTCATGAGTTCTCCTGCAAACAGTCTATCAGTTACAATTCCTAGTGTTCACACTGCTGCACTGTTCAAAAGGAGTTCTAAAAAAAAAGTCAAGCAGGGGGTCCAAGAAAAATTCAACCCGCATGCCAACTAAGGGAAAGAAAGAGAAGGCAGGGAAAAAAAAAAAACTAGCTTTTGTTGTAAAAAGAACTAATGAAGCTGCTCTTAGAACTGTCCATGGTGACACAACAAGCCTGTGCACCCACACACATTGTGAGAATGCCAGTCACCCACAGTAATGAGAAAAGGAAACACTGTGGGCAAAGGAAATATACAAATACACTGCTTTTATGGTCTAACTGTGGGGAATCACAACGCTGGCCCACAATATCTTGTGCCAACTGCCTAAAGTGGTAAAGTAATACATAAGGTTGTCTACTTATATTTTTCTTACAGATAAGATGGACTGGTGGGGGGTAAAATCCCATTATCATTATAAATTGCTAATTAAATAATTATCAATTAGATGGGCAGACAGAACTCATTCCAATGAATTCCTTGGAGGGCTTTCAGTAAAGAAAAACAGTAATTTTGATTATTTTTTTTATCTATACTTCCTGCCTAGGGGCTCTAAATAGAGATGATATATGGTGTATCCCATGTTAGACTTTCACACAGTATATCCCATGTTAGAGCTCAGGGACAAACACTGAACTTTGGAGCATATATAGATCTTTTTTCAGTTTTTCAGATAAATGGCCTTAATTTCATGACATTAATTAGAAGCCCAGGGTTATTTCCTAAGGAATAAAAATAATATTTTACAGACTTTTATGCGGCTTTGAGAAATCATTTTTTTTCAAGCAACTGATAATATTTTCTAATGTCATTTTATTTCCTTTTCCTTTTTTTCATAATCCAGAATTTTATTTGAAAAAAAATTAAAATATTCAATACATATAAATATACAGACGTTAAGCACGGCTGAACATAGTGCAAGGAGTATTTTTAATGAACTTTGTTCTATTCATTAACACTAAAACCAATGCAAAATTAAACCTTATGCCCATAGGTTTTAGCTGTCAAATTTTCCAATCAGGCCCTTGGACAAAAATACTGTTGTCACAGTACTGAGCAAGAGAAATGTTCCTGTACTGTCCTGTGCCCCTTACTCATGTGAGTAATTTTTTCTGAGGAGAGGGGTCCCAACAGCTTGAATAAAACTTACTCAAATATAATCAGTAATTACTCACATGTGCACAGACTGGTTGTACCCACACTTTTCTTGTCCTAAATGAGTTTTCCAATACAATAAAAAACTATATTGATGTTCAACGGCTATTAAAAGAAGAAGGAAAAAAAAAAAAAAAAGCCTCATTTGTCTGTAGCAGGGAGTATTTTCAAGGAACAGAAGTTCTACAAACTGAAGAGTCACACTAATGTTTGGGACATAGTTTTCACTGCTGGCAAACACCACCACCATCAAAAAAACCCCAAAAAGTAAGGAACGGAAAGGATAACATGAAAGGAAAGGATAACATGAAAGATGAACTTTTAATTCCAAAGCCACAAACATTTAAATATGAATGAGGCTTGCTGCAGTCCTCTGTCTTTTGTCTGAAAATACGAAGCTCTGGAACTCCTTTTGTTGCCTTCTTTGTTAACTGTATGAGGCTGAAAGGAGTTAGATGCCTTGCTTCATTTTCAAGCCCCGTCACAATGAGGACCTCAAAAATAAATTCTGATAAATACATGAAAATTCTAAAGGGTTGTTAAAGGAGAGAAAACTTTCTTTTCCAGAGTAATCTGTCAATAGGTGACATACTAGCGATGATCATCATTAAAAACAAGTGGCAAGTTAGAATTTTAAGGTTTAGAAAGGGGAAATGAGTTACAGTATAAAATAAAAATATAATTATAGTAAAACATTTGAGAACATTGATGTAAAATATGTTTGGCAATATAAACGTCTTTTCCCTCAGGTTTGCTATTTTTCTCTGGGAGATCACAGAATTCCAAGGGAAGTTCCTTATGATGATGTTCCCTAATGTGATTAACTTTGAGGAATACTTAATGGAGAAAGATGCCTACTACATTTTGTTATTGAGTTTTTGTTCATGGTTCAGGATTGATCCACTTGTGACTTTCAGCAGGGAGTAGTTTTCCAGTGTGGCACAGCATGACTCCAAATCAATAAGGTTAATAGATGTGGTGGCCACACAGTCAGAGGTGATGTGCCTGGCATTTTCTGTGCCAATGAAGAAAATTTCTGATGACGAGATGTCATTTTTGTGCCGGCAGTAATGTCACCCTGATTACCTAGAGCACATAGCCAGTTAGTAAGTTAGCAAGACTGTAAATGGCCCATTAATCTGAATTATCTTTACAGCAACTGTTTGAAAAAATTTTGCTTGCGCCCAAATTACTGGCCTCTCTGAGATTCCTGAAATGCCAACAGCACACTTGCTATATAAAAATGACATTGCTGTGAAAAAGTGACTAAATGGGAATGGCTAGCTTGGAACTTCACTGCATATTTTTAAACTCTCAACAGCATAGTATAAAACCTGCAAAATGCCAGACATAAAAAAAAAAAAAAAAAAAAAAAAAAAAAAAAAAAAAAAA
>CM021773.1:331488-355295 GCA_011076525.1 Nettapus auritus | reverse complement strand
AAAAAAAAAAAAAAAAAAAAAAAAAAAAGCCAAATCTGCTGGTGTAATGAGAGTGCCATGTGTTGGTCTTCCTGCAGTTCTAATTTTCTCTGACTTTTTAAAATATGCAAACTCTCAACAGTGCCTCCCAGAGCATTAATGGGTACATATTCCCAGATGGCTTGTGTTGTGAACAAAGTGCTGGACTGGACTGCAAAGAGAAATCTGTTTAATATTCCAATATCTTAATGTCACGAAGGTGTAATTCAGAGTGCCACTGAAATATGAGCTGAACAGAATACAATTTATAGTGACTTTAGTTAACAAATGGCATTAAGGGAAGGATTTCCATAATTAAATCATTAACTAATAGGAAATATTGATTGCCTCTCTGATATTACTATATCATCACTTGTCGGACTTGCTGACGCCTAAAGAGCACTTAGTGCAGTCTTTTCCAGCAACAGTAATAATTTGCTTTATGATAATACTGTCAAGAACCATCAAGCATAGAAAACAGAGCAAGGTACCCTGTATACCGAGCATCCTTGACCCAGAGACTTCACAGATAACATTTTGAAGAAAAATAATAGGACGGTAGGATGGGTGCAAGGAAAGTCTGTGCAAACAGACTGGATAAAATGATGGTTTGTATTACAAGGCTTGCTCCACATTGCCTTCCTTCAACTATCTCTACTTTTTGTTAGCTGGAGTGAGCCAGCTTTACCTCAGCTTTTCCTAGACATCTTTACAGAGCTTCTAAATAGATGTTTTATATGAAGAGCTAAATTCTATTGCAATTTACATCAAGAACTCTCATTTTCCAACAGCAAGAGTTCTGATTTTTTTTTTTTTGACAGCTCTTTATATTTTAGTGCTGTCCAAGGGAAGTTGAGTGAGTGAGCACCATGGAAGGAGTACTTCAATGATAATTCCAGTTATATTCTAGTATGCTTATTAAACATGTCAAATAGTTGAACATATTAAATTAACTTGAAAATGCAGAAGGAGTAGAACAGGCAAGATAAAAAAAAAAAAAAGGAAAAAAGGAAAAAAAAGAAAAAAAAAGAAAAAAGGAGCATCTTTTCAGATGCTCCTTAATTGAGTTGTAATCAGTTAGTATTGATCATTAGTCCTTTCTTTTATCAGCATGATGACGATAATGATGATGATGATGAAAGGTGCAGCATTTGGATCATAAAGGAAGGAAAAAATGTTTAAATATTTGATGATAATTAGTTTTTGGTGAAAGGTGTTATAGGCTGTACAATACCATAAATTACTCTCAAATTGATGACAGAGCTTGAAAATACCTGAATAAGCAAGATTTCCTTTTCTTTTCCAGATCTACTTTTAAAGAATCAGTCCACTCAGAGCTAAAATGCTACATTTTTGGAAAATGCATTAAAAATATGTTATTTTCTACTTCAGTCTTTCAGCAGGAAAACAGTTCTTTTGCCATTTAAACGTTCAAAAATAATGTCTCATTTGAATAAATTAACATATTTTGTGGCAAAAATTAATTCCAAGGAAGGAACGATAAATAGGAAAGCAATTTAAATTTTGTATTTTACAGGGGAGGAAAACAAACAAACAAAACAACAACAACAACAAAACAAACAAACAAACAAACAACAACAACAAAAACACATTGTCATGCATATGACAGCTCAGCTAATTTGATGGGCTTTGATGTTAATTTAGGGTTTACTTTAATTTCAAAACATATTTTTTCACTTAATAAGGGAAACAAAAGAAACTTTCATCCAGTTTGTTATCTGGGAATATTTTGGCTTCTCATATGTGAGAACATGATTGTTTTTATTTCCAGGAGGAGATAATAACACTGAAGCAATAAAAAAGAGTCAAGGCAGCTTGCACAGCACAGGAAGTTCACAGCCAGAGACTTAATTTCCCACACAATATACTGTGCAATGGGCCCATTAACATAGATGAATAGGCTCTTTAAAGTTTTTTTTTTTTTTTTTTTTTTTTTTTCTCCAGATATGCAGCTGCCGCTGAATGGTGCTATGTTAATAAGGTACTCACATGCCTATTCTTCAGGTACTCTGGCATTCTCTACCTAGGTAATCCATATAGGAAAAGCTATTAGGGGTTGTATCTCCTACCACACCTTCAATTATTTTAACACCTGCACTGATAATACAGGCAAGGTAAACTGGTAGGGGGCCGAGGGTCTAACTCCATCCTCTTCCCCGCCAAAGTCACATCTCAGGGGGTGGGGCCGAGGGAGAGGGGGGAAGAAAAAAAGTAAAGTCACTTTTATTACACATCAGTGGGAACATTCTGAAAAAGCTTTCATGCCTAGGAAATTGTTATTTCTTCAAACAACTGACAGCCTGCAGAGGAAACTCTAATGGAAATCCAGCTCATGCATTGTTATGCATGGCCCACATGTAGATACATGGGGGTGGATTAAGTTAGCTTCCAAAGGGTCTATTGTGTGCGGCATTAATTTGCAGTGCTCTTGATATTTGAGTTTGAAGGTTTTACAACCTTTGTGTTTACTTAGATGCACTATATCCTAGGTTTGTTTATTTCCTTCCACAATCTCTTATTACCCTGTAAATGTTACATTTATCTTTATTAACTTTCAGTATGTTGCTATAAGTCACAGAGAAGGAAATGATTACAGCCTCCTTGAAATGTATTAGTATTGGAGGCTTTTTTTTTTTTTCTTCCTGGTCAGTTCCGAGTTATCCATCTGTTAAAACACTGGCCTTATTTGTAAAACCAGTGGATTTAAAGCATATGGACTATGTCATTTATTATTATATTATTATTAAATCATACATAAACACATTATATTTCCCATGTCATATATGTACAGATAAATAAACCAATCAATACAGTCTTCCAAAAGATTGTAAATCTGACACTGGCACAACTACCTCTTGCTACACAGTGATATGAGAAAAAATGCTCATGCCACTTCATCATGAGCAAAATCTTTCCACCATTTCCTCAGAATCCTCTACAAAATTGTTTGCTCTCATATACAGATCTTTGTCTCCTAGTATTAAAATCCAAAATACAAATAAGACTTGTCCTATGCTGCCTTAACTTGTATTATTTCTTCCTGTAAAGATCCAAATACACTGTAGACAGGCATTTTTGGAAATTCAACTTTCCAGTAAGATTTAAATTCAGAAGATCCTAATGGCTTTTTATTTGAACTTGTCAGAGATGTCTAGAAGTGTTAGTTTTTCAACACTGAGCTAAGACCTCAAAGTAACTTGTACGTTCAAAAGAAGCTATGATCCTAATCTGAACTAAAGGGCTCAATTGAATAAAAATACCTTATGCTCGAGTAACTCAAGTTATGTGTGGTTCCTTCCTTTCCCTCCCCCTTTATATGGAAGTCAGACACTTAGACGTTTCTGTATTTTAATAACACAAAAGGGTTTCTTGGAAAAAAAGTAAGTGTCTGACTTACAGTAATTAGGGTCTGAGTAGTATCAGGTGCACAGTTTACTCGAAAACAAAACAACAACAACAAAAAATACGAAAAAACCCTAGCACTAAGGGAAGACCCTTTTAAATCATAGAAAGTTTTGAATTCAGGTCTTGATGCTACATAATGGATTAAGATAAAAGAAATTACCTTCTTTAGGGCTCACTCATTAGGGGCACAATAGCAGAAACAGCTGCCTCAAAGACCTGCTTGCTTGTTAGGCTGAGGGATTCTATTCGGAACCTGTGTCAGACTGAGTGGGAAGAAGTGCAGACCAAATGACAGGAGCCACTGACCTCAGCTGTTGAAGAAGTGAAGATCTTAATCCAACCTTTGGGGCTTGGGATCTTTTCTAATGTCCTAGGAAATGATAACAGCGGGAATAGAAGGAACTATATTTTACGGAACTGTTTGAAGTACTGTGGTACCACTGCATTGTACAAAACAATAGCACAGCTTCCCCTGGAACATGATAAAAGTATGTGAAACTGTGGCTGGTTTAGAGAATATAGATCTAGTGCATTTGTTCTCTTTGTTTTGTAACACAAGGACAAGGAGTGATAATAAAGAGATGCAAATTCAAAATCAATAAAAGAAAGCCTTCTTTCCTCACTTTGGATAATTGGCTATCGGTATGCCATATCATAATATTTCACTGAAGTCAGATTAAATCCAGCAGATTAAAACGACAAGACAGATATTTGTATAACAGAAGAATCACCAGCATTACAGCAGTTAACCTGAATTACTGGCAAATAGGAAGAGACCTATGTCTGGAACAGTGTAGTCTTCATTTGCTATCACAAAATTCTGCCTTCAACTGAATTCTTAGCCCCTGGCTGCTGCCAGAGATACGGTGCTGTCCTGGTACAATTCCTACCTTGCTGCATCCCTATAATATCCCTCAGCTTTAATCTTCGTGTCATATTCAGAGAATTTTTATTTTTTGACTAAAGCCACAAGAACCACAAGAGAACAAGACGGTTTTTTTTTTGTTTTGAAATGATAGATAATTACAAAATTCCACTAACACCACCACTACCTCCCCCCAAAAAAAACAACAAAACAAACAAACAAAAACCCTCAAACATCTGAGTACACATCACAAAACTTGCCTTGCTATCATAAAACTGATAAAAATTTCCTGGTCATAGTGGTGTCCACTGAAGACTCTTACTGAAGACCTCCCACAGGTTATCAAATATTGTATTATGAAGACAAAAAATACTCTTACCCACCTAGCAACAACCATCTCTACATTAAAAAAGGGAAAGTTCGTGCCAGGAGTGACCACGGCAATCAGGCAGAAATTTCAGGCTTTTCTTTATTACTTTCGCAACTGTGAAAACATTTTTGATCCCTGATCTCATTTCCAGAATGGCAATGATTATTCTGTCGGTCTACTCACAACAAAGTCTTTACAGGCACATGAAGCTGGCTGCTGTTTATTTTTGGAACATTAACATATTTATTTCTCTAGCAGAGCTGTTATTTACTTAATACATGAGGTATGAACTCACTTACTGCACCTTAATTCGGTGCAGTTTTTTACAGCCTCCCCATATTCCACAAGAGGAGCCATACACAAAGAGCATATTATACACCTGAACTGGACTCCTCTATTTTTTATCTGTGCTTTCTTAAGCGATCATTCCAAGAGACATGTTATCTGAAATGTGGTGATGAATGTTCCGCATATTAAAGCAGGAGTCTGATTTGTCATTGGTTTCAAAGTGTGCACAATACGATGATTGACTAGGTTTCATCAACCCTCTGAAAACCCAGGGGAGGATAATCTACTCCCGTGCTCACAGTAACTCACGCCTATCTGTTCACTGCACTTAGCATCATGGGGAAGTGGAGGCCAGGCCACACCAATCCTCTCCCATTACCCAAATATTCCAAGGACATATGGAGGTGCCCATGTCTCCACCTGCACCTCTATGGACCAAGTCAGAAGTAAGTAAAATGAAAACATGTAGATTTTTTGTACTTTTTAAACACAAGAAATAGTCTATCTATCTCGTATTCCTTTTCTGACTCATACAATACTGAATATTTAGTAAATACCTGGAATTAACTGTGGCAGGGAGGAGATGAAACTCAGCAGTTTCCCATTCAGGCAATGAGCAGGAAACAAAATCTTCAAAGCACGTTACCCTCCCAGGGTCTCTGAATGTGACCAGATGACAGATGCCCAGGAAAACAGGAGTTGTTTGGAGGAACTGCATGTTGGACAAAGATGAAGATAAATTAATGTAGACAGTCTGTATGGCTGAGATGGTAAAAGACACACTTCAAAGCTAAGGACTGGTCAATCAGAGGTTTGTTACTAGCCAAGGAAAATTATAGGTATTCTAGAAAATAAAAGTAATTGGAAAGGAGCTGGTCAAGAGGAAGAAAAAGTTTAATAAGAGGAACATTGCAAGGAAAAAGTAAATATAGAGGGAAGCAGGGAAAATAAGATACCAGTCATAGGAAACAAATAGAGAATAGTAACTATCTGCGTGAAGTAGTGGACAAATTGTGAGAACGGTGTGAATGGGTGACAGTGAAGAGCACATGGGGTGTAGATGTTTAATGTTTTAAAGTTTAATGGAAAACTACGTTACTGGGAAACACTGGAGATAAACTATCTATCTAATTATATAACTTTAAAAGTGTGTTTTGAGCATGTTTTAGTGAGCAAATAATGCAGCCTCATGCTCTGTCTTGGAGCACTTGCAATGTTCAGGATGTATTCCAGTAAGTAAATTTGATGGGTCATTGCTCATTTTTGCACCCCAAAATTTTGGTGTCTATATGTAGAAAATGGGGCTTGGCTTGTTTCCAAAGTCAGGACTGCTTCCACACACAGGCCAGGACAATTTAACTTAAAATGAATGCTCATTTCCATACAACTGTATTACATATATTGGAATATTAGCCCAAATTAGGCTTGGTTTCTAATTTTACATTTCACAGCAAAGGCCCCTGGCAAGAGACAGTCCCAACCCCATGAATAAAATTCATGCAAAGTCCTTGCATAAAAAGAGGAATGCTAGATAACTCATTTTCTTGTCTATTAAGGAGTATTTCGACAACCTGACTTCTTGGAAACTAATGAAAATTACGGGATCATGGTTGTTTTTTGCTTTGTCCCTTTTTAAACACAGTCTGACAAATTAACAGAAGAGAGTGACCCCAGCAGTTTGCATCCTTAACACTAGGTCTGTATCTCTGTCTCTCTGCTACTCCTGGTGGCAGTTCTCAACTACAAACTCCAGTGTGATGTGGCTCAGAGACAACCAGCCTCATTGCTGAACACCGTGATTCTTTTGCAGCAACCAGCTAACTTGTTCAAACCACCACAGAACAGGGGCAGAGCTTGCAAGAAGCAAAGGTAATAATTTCTACATTAAGTATCTGGCAAAGATGTGGGCTATGGGCATGGGGATGGGACACAGGGAGGGAGGAGAACACTATAGTGGAAGATGAAGAAACAACCACCGAAAATAAATGCAGTGTTTCATAGGAAGGTGCAAGGCGGCAACAAGACTGGAGACAGGACCAGGAAGGCAGGAAGACTGCACATCTGCATCCTGCACATTTTGTTCTAATGCATTTTTTCGCCTTCATCTTCTTCTGTTGTTTTTTTCAGGCTGTCTGCAAAGTTTTGCAAAAGACTCCCACTGCCAAGCCAAGCAACATGACTGGGTACTGAGATGGTGCTTCTTATCTACAGCCCCTTTTTCTTTTTTATTCTTCTGAGATGGGCTGCTAAGAAAATAAGGCCCCATGTAATTTCCAGCAATAGCAAGTGAATCAGTTATTTTGCTTTAAATAATAAAAACCCCTCATTTTCATATTTCCATATTTAATTTTTGCTCTTGCATGTACATTTCTGTTATCTTCCAGCCACATGTTGCTATTTGTCTCTGTAGTGGAGAATTTTTTTTTGACTGTGGGCTATGTGAAGCCTGACTTGCATGTAAAAGATCCACAGGGAAGAGAAAAAAAAAAAAAAGCTCCAGTCTTCACTGAAATACAGAGAGCTGGCATGCAGCACGCTTCATGAGAACATTCCCTGCTCACCACCACGCTGAGTAGCATGTGGCCCATATGTGCAGCACCACACACCTACTGACCAAGATAAGATAGCCAGTGCAAAGTCCCAGAGGAAAACAACAGCAAGGAAGGGCTGCGGGAAAAAAAAAAAAAAAAAAAAAAAAAAAAAAAACAGCCACTGGCTGTTCCAAAAATCAGCCAGATTTGGCCGACTAAACACTGTTTTAACAATCATCCAGCCACTATGCAACTTCCACAGAGCTCAAACTGACAAAACTTGGGTAGAAGGAGAGCTCTCAGATTTATGAGACCATTTCAGGCAATCTCACTGCCTTTAGACTGTTTTTATGTTAGTCACCCTTCAGCTATCTGACTTGCAATGAAATTCAGGCTCCTAAGTTATTTGGGTCCTTTTGAAAAGGTTACATGCAGTCAAAAGCAAGCAGTCAAGACTCCCTCATTCAGTCCAAATTAGTGAAGCAGCTCGTTGTGATACATCTTAACTCAGCTGCAGCAGCACTTGGACAGACAGAATTTTTGCTGTGCTTGCTGGCAGACAAGGTTTCAGACAGATTCTGGTTATGATTTAGTTTTGGTCTACATGCTCAGCACTCTGTCAAACTCCTGCAGCAAACACAGGGACTGCTTTCAAGAGGAGAGAGCGTAACTGCAATCAATTCTCCGTTTGAACAACATTTGGGTTGTCATTTCGTCAGTGGAGCACAGCCACTCACATTCTGCTCTAATCTGCTCCCAGACTGCAGACAGCTCTGGATAGTCCACATAAAATTTAGGCACTGAATTTATCCTGCATTTTTCTCTTCTTCAGAGGGGACATTACCTCCATCTTGCTGCTGCCTCTGGTGCCATCACAGGGCTGCCAAAACCCACGTAGCATTCCTGCTCTCTGACAGGTATGCTTGGAAAAGAAAGTTTAATACAACTTTTTTTCTCTCCCCTTCCTGATAACAGATTTGGAAAGTGATACTCAAGAAATACAACGGTATGTAGCATGTACTCTTCTGGTGTTGATTTCACTCCTATGTCCCCTCTTAGTTCCGTCTCTCCGTATTTACAAGCCTTCCCCCTGTGGCACCCAGACACCAGCTAAGTCACCCATCTGTGGTTCGCATTTTTCATGGAGTTACCCACCTTTGCCCATATCCTCCACCTCTCTTCCCTCCCTCCCTCCTTCACCATATGTTGGCCATCTTGCTCCTACTGATTCTGTCAGTACAAGCTTTTACAGAGCACTGCTAGTCAGATAGTTTTATTGCATCAGACTTCAACCTATGCCATGCCTTAACTACAGTACTGACAGCATTCATTAAGGTGTACAACACGTATAAGTACCACAAATTTACCATTCCATAAAAAAGTGCACTGTCATAAAGCTATATTGTGGTTGAAAGAGACATCTTCCAAGCATTCATCTCCACTGAATATGACAGACTTTCCACTCCAAATACCTCCCCTGAAGCTTGAAACTTTATGTCAATTCACTGTGATTGGAAAGGGATGTGTGACACCAGCTCACAAAATGTTTTGCCTTAATGAACGTGATAATTCTCCTTAAAGGGTCAATTATCCTCTGCTCAACTGACATCAGATGGAAAACCTATTGTTTGCACCACTGTGACCAGCAGATATCAAAGCAATAAACCAGTTTCTCTTATGGCACGACGCTACTAAATATTAGTGATAGAATATGACAATCCGAAAATATTATCCTAAACACTTAAGACATCTCTGTAAGCTTTTTTTTTTTGATCCCATACAGTGAGATTCTGTGTAGGCATATGTGATGGTTTTACTTGGGTGGGCGGCCGAGTTCCACCACAACCACTCTCTCACCCCCCCTCCTCAAAGAGGAACAGGGAGAAAATACGATGAAAGGGGTCAAAGGGTTGAGATAAGGACGAGGAGATCACGCAATAATTATCGTGACGGTCAAAACAGACTCAGCATAGAGAGATAGTAAGATTTATTGCCTATTACTAACAAGCTAGAGCAGTGAGAAACAAAGGAAAGAAACCGAAAGTACCTTCCTCCCCCCCCCATCCGCCCTCTTCCACCTCCTCCCCCCAAGCGGCGGAGGGTAACGGGGGAATGGGGGTTATGGTCAGTCTATAGCTCTTCTTCTCTGCCACTCCTTCTCGGTCACTCTCATCCCCTGTGCTGTGGGGTCCCACCCATAGGATGCAGTCCTTGCTGAACTGATCCAGCGTGGGCTGTCCACAGGTAGCAGCTCTTCAAAAACTGCTCCAGATATGGGTCCATACCACAGGGTCCATCCCTCAGGAGCAAACTGCTCCAACCTGGGTCCCCCACGGGCAGCAACTCCTGCCAGGTCACCTGCTCCTGCGTGGTCTCCTCTCCACGGCCTACGAATCTGCTCCAGCAGGGGTCTTCCACAGGCCTCTGTCGGTGCAGGTCCACCTGCTCCACCGTGGTCTCCTCCACACGCTGCAGCGTGGAACCCTGCTCCACCGTGGTACTCCATGGGCTGCAGGGGGACAGCCTGCTTCACCATGGTCCTCACCACAGGCTGCAGGGGACTTCTGCTCTGGCACCTGGAGCACCTCTCCCCCTCCTTCTTCACTGACCTTGGCACCTGCAAGCCTGTTCCTCACTCCTCTCACTCTCCCAGCTGCTGTGTGGTGGAGGCTTTCCACGCCCCCCCCCCCCCCCTTATTGGCTCAGCTTTGGTCAGCAGTGGGGCCCCTTACCAACCATGGGGCAGCTTCTAGATCCTTCTCACAGAAGCCACCCCTATGACCCCCTGCTACAAAACCTTGCCACGTAAACCCACTACAGCAT
Organism: Nettapus auritus; assembly: GCA_011076525.1. Classification (NCBI taxonomy): domain Eukaryota; kingdom Metazoa; phylum Chordata; class Aves; order Anseriformes; family Anatidae; genus Nettapus; species Nettapus auritus. Next base: position 344,974 of record CM021773.1, on the reverse strand, counting down.
AAAATACATCCATGCATCTCTGTGTAGGGACAGATGTTTAGTTTCATGTAGTTTTATGAGGAGGTTCAGTTCCAGCAGACCCGTACAATACCCTGTATTTCTCTGAGCAGGGCGATGTGGAAGCTAAGGACAAGTGAGGATAACAATTGGCCAACAGTCAGCAAAAGCTCTGGGTTTTATACAGTTAGTAAAGCCCAAGAAGACAGGGCTATGAGATGATGAGACCCAATAGATACAACCCAGGACTGTATCTATCCAGGGAGTAAAAAAAGAAACTGGAAGAAGATACACAAAATGTGGACATTAGGATTTCTAGTTGTATAACTTTACTTTTTCTAGATATGATAATGTTATGCAAAAAGAAACGGATTCAGTTTGGTCAGTTTAGTCTCACTCAGGCCTCTATTGCTGATATATTATAAATGCAATGCTATCTAGTATTGGAATTGCCAAATTTTGAACTTAAATATGTTACAAGTAAAACAGGCATGCAATGACACTCTGGAAAAGTATTTGAAAATTTAGGGAGAAATTAATAGCTTTCATGCAGTTTCTTCAGCTGGTAAATGTGAATCTATCTGCAATTAGTACTGAGTTGCTACTATAAACATTAAATAAGCTACAGTCACCAGATGACTATTTCTATTAAATATAATTATTGATGGGAAGGGAAAAGTGTCTTTTTCCCCCTAATTTGAGAGTTTAAAGGTTTAACTAACCTATTCCTATGAAAATCTTGAAATTTAGCCAAAGATACCAGGATATTACACACTTTTTTTCCTGCATCTATGTTTATGTCCTATGGAAAGAAGGCCAACAGCATCCTGACTTTCATAAGAAACAGAGTGGCCAGCAGGTCCAGGGAAATGATTTTCCCCCTGTACTCGGCTCTGGTGAGGCCGCACCTCGAGTACTGTGTTCAGTTTTGGGCCCCTCACTACAAGAAGGACATCGAGGTGCTTGAGCGAGTCCAGAGAAGGGCTACGAGTCTGGTGAGGGGTCTGGAGAACAAGTCTTATGAGGAGCGGCTGAGGGAGCTGGGATTGTTCAGCCTGGAAAAGAGAAGGCTCGGGGACGACCTTATCACACTCCACAGGTACCTTAAAGGAGGCTGTAGCGAGGTGGGGGTTGGTCTATTCTCCCGCATGCCTGGTGACAGAACGAGGGGGAATGGGCTAAAGTTACACCAGGGAGGTTTAGGTTGGATATTAGGAAGAACTTCTTCACTGAAAGGGTTGTTAGTCACTGGAATAGGCTGCCCAGGGAAGTGGTTGAGTCATCATCCCTGGAGGTCTTTAAAAGATGTAGAGCTTAGGGATATGGTTTAGTGGAGGACTTGTAAGTGCTACATCAGAGGTTGGACTTGGTGATCTTGGAGGTCTCTTCCAACCTGGATGATTCTGTGAAAATGTAACAGTTTCTTTCTGGAGCAGTTAACATAAAAGGTGTTGGTCAAGAGAAGCTTTTCTGTTGCAAACAATAATCTGCCATCAAAGTAATCAAAGTAAAGTTTGACAATCAAAAATCAAGTGGTCTAATTGATTGAAAATTTACAAATACTTTATAATTAAATTTGTGCCAAACTGTGAAAAAGATTAATGTTCCGCTTCCCCAAACTGTTTCTTCCTCATGTGTTTTGTGTGTGTGTGTGTGTGTGTGTGTGTGTGATCTGAATCTTTGGGAACCCCTTCCAGCTGATGCATCCTTGGGGTGGTTAAACACATTACACTATGGCAGTCTGTCACATCAGTGTTTCACACATCTCTGAGAAAGGAAGTTAGACAATCCAGAGAGTCATGTTTCTTTTGAAACTTGAGATTTTGAGGACAGAATTTTCATCTACTTAATTCAGACTGCAGCAAAATAAAAAGATGTTTAAGTAATTATAATACAACTTTTTAAACATTAAAAATAACTTGCATGCAAATAATAGGGTCATGTTGGTCCTATGGGTAGAAGTAACCAGTGCTCTGAAAACTGCCCTTTTTATTTTGGTGAACCCATCTAAAGTAGTTATGGCAGGACAATACAGGGGATAGAATGTGACTCTCCAGCAAACAAAATACAATGCACTGCAATATTTTTATGCAGTAATACATTGAATGTTTTCACTAGCACAGGAGCTCTTACCAGATCCATTGGTGTCCGTGGAAATTTTGTCTACAACTGTGGTGGTTTTACCGTGCTAGGCAGCTGAACACCACAACCGCTCTCTCACTTTTTTTTTACTTACAGAAGTAAAGGAAAGAACAACTCACGGGTTGAGATAAGGATAATTTAATTAAAGAGAAAATATATATATATATTAAGGAAATATTATTAATTAACAATTCAACTAAAGGGAAAAGGGGAAAAGGGGAAAGGGGAAAGGGAGGGGGAAAGGGAACAGAAAAAAAAAAAAAAAAGTAAAGGCTATATGGAAGTGCAGAGGAAAGAAATTATTCTCTACTTCCCACAAATGAGCGATGCCTGACCACGTCCTTGAAGCAGGGCCTCAATGCACGTAGCTGGTGTTCGCGAGGAGGACAGACGTTTTCGCAACGAAAGCCCACCCCTCTCTTCCTCCTTCTTCCACCTTTTATTGCTGAGTGTGACATCATATGGTATGGAATATCTCTTTGGTTGGTTTAGGTCAGCTGCCCTGGTGATGTTTCTTTCTCACTTTTTTCCCACCCCCCAGGAGGGTTGGAGAAAGTCCTGATACTGTGCCAGCACTTCTCAGCAGCAGACACAAGACCAGTGTGATAACGCTGCTGTTCTAGCTACAAGTGCAGAGCGTGGCACTGTATGGGCTGCTGCAGGGAAAGTTAACATCCCAGCCAGACCCAGTACAACAACCAACCTTCTTAAGACAGTGTTTTATTTGACTGCCAGGTGTTCTAATAGTTACATGAGAATCTGTAGTAGTTTCAGTGTTACATCTTCTATTTCCAAGGGAAGAACTGCAAGTTCATTAAAATACAAAGCTTAACTTCTGGAGTTGTGTAGAATTTTCCACTGGTATCAACAACAAAGGAGGCAAAAGCAGGAAATTTTGGAACATTTAAGATGTCAGTATTCCTGTAATTACAAACAAACAAACAAAAAGAAATAAATTATCTTTACCTTTTAGACTTTACCAGTATTCGCTTGGTAATCTGCCACATGTATGAAACAAGAGTCCGCTGAACATACACAAGATTGAATGAATCCTCAACTTTAACCAGAATGTACAACACATCTTTTGTGTGGATTTTATAACCATAAATAAATAAATAGAAGTCAAGATTATAAACAACTATGTTTCAGTGTTGTAGTGCAAGAGAGTTAGGATTAGGACCTGGAAATTCTACTTTTTTAGCTTTAATCAGCATACAATAATGTGGATGAGTAATTAATATGGAAACAAGGGTGAAGATGGATTGCCACAGTTTGAGGAAAAAAGAGTGCCATCTGGACAACATTGCCAGCTCAAGATTATATGCAAGTCTCAGTTATTTAGTTTTTGTCTGTGACAACAGAGGATATGCTATACATTTAATCTGACAATAAGAAGGCAATGTTTGCAATGCTTAATATCAGATGGTGCTTGAAAATACAACACTAACTTTTATTATATGCATTGCATGTATTGTTTCTATTATTTAAAACTTTTTCAGAATCAAATTCATGATTTTAAGCACCTTGGGGTTAATAATAGCATTTGCTGAAATTTCTAAAACTTGTTACACTTCAGTATACTTATAGAGCTTTTATGCATGGAATGATGGGTACTAAAATAAACTTAAATCTTCAGTGGATTCTACAGAATACCTTTTATTTGAATACTCCATGGCATCCTCGATCCAAATCTCACATCAGATTCATTCTCTCCCTCCTTTCATCTCAGAATCTCCTGCAAATAACCCTTCCTCACAGGCAACAGCTTTCTTGTGATAAGGTCCTGCTTCTTACAATGTCCATCTCAGATCTGATTTTATACTGTGCTCAAGGTGCCACAGTGTTTTCTAAGATTTACACAGCTGTAGCAAACTTCAAAATTAACCACCTGGTTCACCCCCAAATGCTCAACTTCTTCATCATAGACAGAAGAATCAAACACATTTGAAGGCCCTAGGGCCATGATGGTTTTTAGTATAACATACTAAAGTATGCATAATATATATATATATATAAAACAATTTTTCAGAGGGCTCTATTTCACCAATGCCTTTTCATCTGATCTCCACCTTCCACCCTATCTTTCACTGTGGTGTGAAGAAACCATCACTACCAGAAGGGCAATAAATGACCATTGAGGAAAGCAAAAGAGGTGCCAAATTAACACCAAATTCACAGCTGAAAGTTCTTCTCTGACTTTGCTATGGGCTGAATACTTATTCACCCTAGTTAATACAATCTTTTACGAGCTCCTATGAAGTTATAGACAACTTTTTAACCCTCTGATTTCAGTCCAATTCCCAATCCCCTAAAGGATAAGACCTAAACCTTCATAATAGATGAATCATAATTCTGATTTGTAGTTATTACAGTGAATGTCTTCTTCCCTTTTACCTCAGCTCAGGATTCATTTTGCATGAATGAAATTTCAGGGAGAAAAAGTGCTTCTTTTTCCACAGCAACTTATGCTCATGCTAGATTACTCAACCAGTTTGTGTTGAACTGAACACCAGAAAGGCAAACACCTTGGGGCAACTCCAGGGCTGCCCAGGGTACCTACTTATCCTTAGAAGAGGACAGGCTGCAAGTAGCACAAGCCAGCAGGCACTCTGCATACATCCTGGTCAGCTTAGACAACTTCCATGTAAGTTAAAATACAGTAAATTCATACAGTGGAGCTTTGTCCCTTAATGGGGACACAGACCTTGTCCGAGTCTCATCGGCTCAGTAAAATAGTCTGTTTCTTTGCCAAATTGCCTTATAAGGCCATAGAAGGGTCTGGATTTACCCATCACAGGGCTTAATGACCTTAAACACAATGCTGAATTACACCTCCAATTTTAAATTTCCATCTGATTAAGCACTGAAAAATGCAGAAGGCAGGATACATTTATACAACACTCGTAAATGGAGTAAAACATTGAGCATGCAGTATTTAACCCTCACGCAACACAACTCATGATTATTTACTGAGGTGTTCAGAAAGGAATGTGTTACTACAAAGCTACAGAACTGAAGAAACTGTTCTCTTACTATATATATATAAAATTACAAGTAAATAAAAAGAAAATGAAGCACTTAGCAATAAAGTTTAAAGGAAACCTATAACTGAAGTGATCTCATGAAGCAACTACTCCCACTTCCCAAACCAAAGTCTCACCAAAGTCATGACTGTGCAAGTAACTACTCAGGAATAGGAAAAATGGGTTCAAAGCTATGTGTTTGGCCTTAGCCTAAAGCAAAATAAATGCAAATTTGACAGAGCTCCCTTTGCAAAATATTCATCAATTTTATTATTGTTGCAAAAGTGTCTACAGTTCAGCCACATGATCATTGACTAGTCTAGAAGTTTATCTAAACTGGGCATCACAGTCATTAAAAAAAATCAGTGCAAATGAGAGGTAGGGTATGGTTGCAGAACAATACTGCCATTTTAAAAGTACTAAAATAGAGCTTTGAGTTATAATAGGAACCAAAGCTAAAAGTTGAATGCCAGCCTTTTGTTTTGTTTTGTTTTAAGCTTTCATGTTGACCTCTGCTCTACACAAACTTAAATCTGTTTTACATCAGAAGCTGCAGGGACAAGAGAGTACATGGGAAAAGAACACGTCTGGGAGTTTAGAGAAGACTGGCTAGATTTCTGAGCTCCAGTGGGATTGGTGACATAACTAAGAAGAAACAAACAGCAGGTGAGAGGAAGGATTTAAATATAAATAAAGACACTTTGAAGCCATAGGTTTTTATTGATCACTTTCACATTTACAAATCAAAGTTACTGTTTTTTAGAAAAATATGTAACTAAGAAAGAGAATCCAAAAGCCACAAAATACCAGGCAGAGAAAGAAAAGATATTAAAGAAAAGTAAAGGCATGGAATAGTGTTGATATATACTCTCGCCTAAAAAAAAATAATAATAATAAAAAAAAAAAATCAACAAAATACCCTATTTTCTTTAATTAAAAATCACTGAATTATTTAAGGATTTCTGACTGAATTAAATATTGAAGACACATCAAGATCTGACTAGTGGTGTGATTAGTGGTTTACACAGTTATCAAGATCTGCCCATTTGGACCTGAATTCAGCCTCTAATTAGAAAAGTTATTAGAAATTCAGTCCAATAAATTCAGCATATATATACTCCATGCTTTAAAATGGTTAAATATATTAAATATATTAATTTACACAATTCATTCATTAGTAAAAGACCAAACTTTTTTTTTTTTTTTTTTTTTTTTTCAGTATTCAATATATACAGAGAGACTATGACCACTTAAATGGCCATGGTTTAACAGATAGCTTTTGCTATCTTACTAAAGGTGCTGTTCATGCTCCATCCGTGGGATCAAAGTTCAAATAGCAGTGCATTCAATCTGGAAAAAAGTGGTGGTTACAATAGTGTAGTGATAACAGTTGCAGATAACAATCCAGAAAGCTGAAACTACTGAAACATGATGGCTTGCAGTTAGAAAATATATGTGTGTTTTACCAGAATGTAACCCATTACCCTGCTGACTGGGAAAAATAAAAAAACAGTGGGAAGACAAAATTAGATCAGAGCTCTCCTAAATGTAAAGAAATCCAGTCCTGCTGAACTGAAATGTGATCATTCGGATGGCATTTCTATCAGCTCATTCATTTAAAACTCAATTTAATTCTATGTTAGAAACTTTGCCTTACCAAACACTAACGTGTACGTGCAAGTTGGCTCATAGGGGCAGGCCCATTAGCAGGTCTGAGCAAACTGGCCTCTGTGGGGAACCCACAACTACCCATTGCAAACAGAGGCACAGATTCACCAGCTTTAGGCAGAGGTCTCTCCGGTACCTTTTAGGAGGTACTGGAGACTATAAAATTGACAAGGATTTAGGACCTATTTAGCCCCTTATGCAACCAATTGCTACCTTGTACCTAATAAAATACAGTAGAGCAATTCAAGTTGATCTGCAGGCACTATAACCCCTACTACAAATCTACCTAAACATAAAAAGTACTAAATTACAGTGAGTGATCCTTGTTTTTTAATTAGCATTCTAAGTCCATTTGCCTTTCTAATGCATTCTGAAAAAGATAAATGCTCAACACTTAAGCTGCACATAAGCTTCTTGCTCCTTTATATTATTCCCAATAAATAAAAATATAAATGCTTGTGGTCATGCAATTTGATCTTTGAGTACATGGCACTATAAATCTAGTCATGATGCATTTCCCTTGAAAATAAATAAGACCTTTCACTTTAAAAATCCAGGACAAAAAGGTTCTTTTTTAAGTACATAAACACCTAATAATCTGAACAGAAACTTAGGCCAAAAAGACGGTAAAAGCAACAATTGCTCCAGGACATGCATACTAACTGTTCTCCATGCCAGACAAAAAGCAAGCCCTCAGACAGGAAGTTCTATGGGACAGAACTGATCTATCCTCAGCCTAGAGTATCATGCCAGCATTACCTTGTACTTTGTATTGATTGCAGGCAAATTTGGTATGGAACTAATCCTCTGTCTATCCCTCCTCATATTTCTTGCCATTCCTATTCTTCCAGTACCATTTCTTGCCCTCTGCTTTTATGATTCCTATAATACTAACATCAAATCTCAATTTCTTACATGTCAATATCTCTACTGTCTTGCAAACCATTCCCTTTAAGTTCACTCTTACTCTTTTCATAGTGGCAGTCCTCTCACTCAGGATGCCCCTTTTTCTCCAAGGTTTTTTTTTTTTTTTTTTTTTGTATATGCATATGGGTACTACAAGATTTGTATATATACTATTTAGTCACATCATCACAGGAAATTCCTTAAGATGTAACCGACACCTACCTATTTTCTCCTCCATAACATTAAATTGTCATAAGCTCTTTGAGTTTAACTATCACCACTTGCTAGTCACTGCTTTGAGTTTTTAATATGTTGAACATATTAACACCATCTGCAGTCCAAGCACTAAGAGCACACAGAGATGTTTACTTTCCATACATAATCGTGTTTAAGATAAAAATAAATTGAAGCAAAATTAAGAATAAAAAAAAAGAAATACAGGATTTTCATGAACAGGCTCAAATAAAAATTATATAAAGGAATATCTGTATTGTTTTGATTACTCACACTATTCTGATCTTATGTCCTCTGCTTCACAACAGAAATCATTCTTTTGCTCTACCTGAAGTTGCCAAAATATAGTCTTCATCATCATTGATTCAACACATCATCATCTAAAACAAGGTGATAAAGCCGGTATTTATATCTGTCAGGGGACTAACTACAGATGATGACAACAACCATCTCAAAAGGTATAATTCTCTGCCACAGTGTATATCAGTATTTTTCTTAATTATTTCTGACATTTTATCTCTTACTCCAAGGACTTTCTCAGAGCATGGAAATAAAGGGAAAAATTGCTTTTGTGCCATAGATGAAGAAATACATCTTCTGCAAGTAATTCCCAGAAGAAATCTTGGAAATCTTACGGGGTCAGGAAAGAGGTAAGAAAACAGTATTTGTCACCCTTGCTGAATTGGTCATCTAAATTTACAGTAGTACCTGTGACTTATCTGCAGGCTTCTTCTGGCAGGAAGAAAAGTGAGAATAAAGTATATGGGGGAAAAAAGAGCATCATGAAAGTAAGTATCACCTGGCAACATGCCTAAAGCTTTTGCTCTTTGAGCTACTTATCTCCTGTTTCTCCATTGCTGATGTCCATTCACTTCAGTTATTAGAAACCATATACAGCAAAAATGAAAAACCATATAGCTGAGGTTACGGCAAGGACAAGAATGCACCAAGCTTAGGACCAGCAAATAATGTTTGAGTGTAGCTGGGAGAAAAATTTTCCAGCTGATGAATTGTACAGGTGCAGTAAGAGTGACCAATGTTCACTATCTACAGAGAATAGTAAAATAGGATGAGTCACAGCAGGCAGGCAGCTCAAAAAACTGAAAGATACCTTGAAGAAAAAAAAAAAAAAAAAAAAAAAAGCTTGTTACATATCACTGCTTTTGACATGATTTTGATGCAGAAAGGACAACAAGTTGCAAAGAGCAACTTGCCATAGAGCCCTAGAGAAATTTCAAACACAGTTCGCTGCTTAGCTTAATGACACCATTATTAAACTCAAGATAAGTAAAACAGGCTATAACAGACACGAGCTTCCTGTTCTTATCTTAAAAACCTGAAAACACTGCATCTATCTCAGAACACTATATAAAAAACACTCATCATCTGGTTTCCAGCCTTGGAGCTAGTTTCTGCACAGTCTTCTCTCACCCTCTGAATCTTCCATCATCCTCGATGACCCACTGGCATGAACATAGTGATCAAAACATGAATTTCACATAGTTGGTGGACCTATTTTATATTGCATTACATGGATACAAATCAAGTTAATAGCACTCCTTAGAAGCTCATATGTATAGAAATATATTGCTAGGTATAACAGTGTTTCTAACAAGGGTTAGGACATACCAGGAGCGTGCGAATTATTCAGTATTTAACAGAATGAAACATGTAAGTTTCAGATATTCACTGGTCAGTTGGTATGTCCTTATTCTACACTGAATGAGAAATGAAAAATGCCTTTTCCCCCTTCTTCTAGTGTTGGCTACATGGTGGCCTGCCTTTAAGAAGGCATTTACTGCCTACCTCTGAGAGATAGTAGAGGAAGGGTGAGTGATTTTCATGCTCTGGCACTCATTGTAGGCTGTTTAATTTGTCAGGACTACTAGGCCATGGTTTTGTGCTTTGACAGGTTTTTGTTATTCCTGCTAATCCCATTTCTGTTGTGTAATGTGCGTGGCAGCATCTGGTGACAACAGAACAGAACACCTAATTGTGAATGAATACAGAGCACCCTGTTCTGCTACATTGCCTGTTGCACTATTTTTGCATTTTTATGGCTGAGGGTGGGCTTCCAGGAGCTGCAAAGCAGACAGCCCATCGTTGTAATCAAATTTGCCATTTGCATGTGTGTGTTCTCAGCAGCCTTCTTGCTTCTACGGCCCCCAGGGTTCCCTGACTTGGCTTTCTGGCTCCCTCTTCTGAGTAGAGAGGATGATTGTACCTATTTCTTAAACAACCTCTCTTTACTTTACAATTAAGTCACAATATGAAGCTGACTGTTTTAAGTGCATTTCATTGTGAGCGAAGTGAGCAGAAAGTTGGGTGGGTGGATGGATGGATGCAAGACCTGCACGACTGCTGCCCCCACCCATAGCACAGCTTCAATCACTTGCTGGACACAGGGGCCAGCTGCTGCCTGTGGATCCCCTTGCCATCTGAGCATCTATTTATCTGTTCCACCTGTTCTGATATTCCAGTGGCTCACTGACTCCAAGTCCTACTCCACTTTGCCACTCAATGCATACAGGGCATATGTGGGAACTCTGGGCTATGCTCAGCATTGCTCATGTAGACAAGCTTAGCTCCTTGTAGAGTACAGTGACTATAAATGCTTCCAGAAGGCAAGACTAGATCACGTTTTTAAAGTGGTCTTCTGGACTTCGGAGGAAGGAGTGGAGTTCAATAAATGTAAAACTTCCTGAGAGTACAGTACTGATTTAATCAAATTCTTACACAAAAATACTCCTGATAGGGTACTGATTAGATGGCTTCATCTCTGTGTGACCTAAACTGGTTCCAACTAATATTGGTATAAGAGCAAAATGCCCTCACTTAGAATGAAAAGTGTCTGAAAATATCATTTTGGAAGAAGCTTGGATCGTGGCTGACAGTTGGTGCGATATAGTTACCCAAAACATGCACAGATCAGAATGGTATTTTGACAAAATGGACCAAGGCTATTATTTCATAGAACAAAAATATTTTGAAAAGAATGATAAACATTTCTGTCAAGAGGCCTCTATGTATTTTCAGCTTAGATTATTATCAGTCACAACCACAAGTATTGCTTAACAAGACCGACAAAATTTACCACCAAAATCAATCTTCCAGAAACTGTCAGAAGATTAATTAAGACAAAGCTCTAAAAACCCAAAGATTTGAAATACATGACTGACATCAAAGACAAAAACTTTAAGGAGGGTGTCCAGAATTTCCAATTAAAATGCAGACTTGAATTTTCTCCTGTAACACAATTATTCTCTCAGTAAACTACACAGCTCTTCTGTATTTACCACAATAATACAGAATCAAAACATGAAACCTGTTGGATATGGCAACCTAAAAAAGATCTAAAGCTGGTATAAAATTTAACTGTTTATTCGCATATTTTTTTAATCTCCTCTGTATTATAGGATGTTGAATTTACTAAGTTTAAAAAAGGTGGTCAAGCAGTAACAGTAAATATGAAAGCAGTTTCAGGCATGAAGCAGCATACAACTCACAAATGAAATTAAGATCTCGTCTTACACTTCCTCTTATCTGCTACAGAGTTCTAAACTGAGTTCTAAAGAAAAATAAGGTAGTGTGAAAGCAAAAACATTTATGTATGCTATGCATACAAAATAGACAAGCAAGGGAGAAATGTTCCTCCTTATCAAAGACTTGTATTAGATGTATCCTTCTTCTAAGCATCTGTGGACAAGTTCCCCAGAAAAGATGTCTTTCATCAACTATGGGAGCTGTTATTCGTTATCATCATCTGTTTATAATCAGTGAGAACAGTTGGATGCTCAGCACTCTCAAAAACCAAACCAATTACTTAGGTCAGTAGTTTTTAACCTTTTTCTATTTGTAGATGCTTAAGTGTTTTCCAGGCTCTGTTAGAAATTTTGCTCATGTAGATAGCTGTCACTTTATCTGGCACTTACAACAAACTGTCTAGAATTTCCCTTCCCCTTGCATCCCTTTAAGAAAATACTCTTAGTCTCTAAGGAAAAAAAAAAAATAATCAAATATATTTTTGCCTAAATTAAAAAAAAAAAATATATATATACATGAATCCAAGCATTTTAATCACCTTAATAAAACATGCAAGTAAAATTTCCTCAGTTTGTATCTAAAAGTCACACAAGCTATTTTGATTACAAGCCAGGAAGGATGCAGTTCTGCTGGCATTGTCCTCAGCTGGCAGAAGCAGTCAGTGCTATGCCCTAGTCCTCCTGATCCTGCTTATTATGATCAGTGAATTGTGAGTGATAAAGTGGGGACCAACACCTTTAAATCAAAATTGCTCTCAAAAAGTACTTTTGTGACACTGTATCCTAATAGCATTGTTCATGCTACAGTTCTCCAGAAAATTTTGAACATGGTTTTGAACAGAGAGGGAGGGAGAAGATTACAGGGAAGCAAGGTACAGCCCCAATTCCCTAATTCAGTCACAGCAGTACAAATTAAAAGGTTCCAACTGCATCCAATATGTGACTTTATATTCCTAGTCGTGCAGTAGAACAAATGCGAGACAGCGAAGGCTGCCTTAGGAAGGAGCATTGGCTGAGATCTGTCCATGCAAGCTTCTGCTGTCCCTGCCACCTTTACTGGAGACCAGTAGCAGCAGAAACTGCTCCAGGCACGTAGGCTGTGTGCTAGGATTGTTCTGCTCAGAAACAGAACTGTGTCAAATAAGAATTGCTACAGCAACCACTCATGAACACAGACTGAACAGACAAGACAGTTGTTTGCAAGAACTTAAAAAATATCGAATTACATTTTACTGTTTATTATAATTATTATAATTACTGGAATACAGAGATTGCATATATTTTACTGTATCTTCACTAAACTACTGTGGACATATTTGTACAGACGTGCCTAACGCAGAGTTGCATTTAACAGAGCAGGCTCTTAAGTTTCCAAATCAGTTCAACCTCTGGCCTATTAAGCAACCAAGGAGAATACCTACATCAGCTCTGTGGGGGCTTTGGTAATCCCTAACACAAACCCCCTGGGAAATGCTCTGAACCAACAAACTCATTTCACATGTTGGAAGCCACCAAACAACTGATGCACTACTTTAGCAAAGTAGCTCCTGAAACGTTCCGAAAAGCAGGCTGTGGAGGGGGGGAAGAACTATCCTGGTTTTAATGAAAACACGCAAACAAACAAAAACAAACAATCAAAAACAACCAACCAACCAACCAAACAAACAAACAAAACACTTTAGGCCTGACTACTGTACTTAAATTAAATCTATTTGCTTTTTACACAGTTGAATAGATGCTTTTTAATTATTGCTAATTGTTTAAGATATTGTTGTATGCCCCTGAAGATTTAAACAGAATAAATTTAATGCCTTTAAAATCTCCTTCAGCTACAGGCAATACAGTAAGAAGCCCCATAGGTATGGCAGTAAAAATAACCATAAAGGCATAAGCATTTAAATGAGAAGAGCATGGAATACTTCCCACTAAAGAAAAGAAAAGAAAAGAAAAGAAAAGAAAAGAAAAGAAAAGAAA
>CM021773.1:208360-331478 GCA_011076525.1 Nettapus auritus | reverse complement strand
AAAGAAAAGAAAAGAAAAGAAAAGAAAAGAAAAGAAAAGAAAAGAAAAAAGCTATGTGTTTTGGAGACAGAAGAAGCAAACCATGAAACACACAGTTGAAACATTTAGGATGACTAAGAAAAAGGTCTATGTTCACTTGTTAAGGAATGGCTAAGGCAGACTAAAGCATGTGAATGGCCCTTTCACAGGTCACAGATTCTATTCAGTTCTTGGACATTGTTATTATCCAAAAGCAATGGATGGGCCTAATTAATATTCTGAACATACCTGAGAGAACATTCTTAAGGAAATCATCCTCTGGTGGTTTAGGTTTGTTGTGTTTTGGGGTTTTGTTTTTTGTTGGGGTTTCTTCGGTGTTATATGCTTTTTGGTTATGTTTCTAACAAACAGCAGACATTACAAATAGCATCTGGTTAATAAAGTATAAACATAATTTTGGTGTTAAAAGTTTAATAAACAGTCTACTTCTGAATATATTTGTTTATGCAAAGACTTGGATTTTTTTTTCTTTTTAAATTTAGTAAACAGTTTTGCCATGTAGATTAAAGCTGAACTGCAGTCATTTTGCAAGCAATTATATTCTTGGCACTTTTCTGAACATAATATAACAATTACCACAGCAACTGCATTTTTATCAGAATACTCCAAGCATGCTGCAGGTTAATACCAGTGTTCAGCAACTTCAGATAGTATTTCTAAGATGCTCATGTTTAGCCAATTTCAAATGTAGCAGGCAGTTTCTGATATGAACTGAGTTCTGTGCTTTTAAGATAACGTGGTTATACACAACCTGATCTTGTTGGACTGATGTCCCCCTTACAAAATCCTGCTAAGCTTGATGGGAGTCAAGAAAATCAAAATGCAGGGCCAGCTCCACAGCAAGAAAGATGAACTCCAATGACAAAGTTAATTTTCCAAGGAGCTTCACACACTGCACAACTAGGTTAGGATCCCGGCTCTCCGATGGTGTGATATTGGGTGAGCCTTCCCCTTGTACAGCTTGTCTGTTTACATAATCAGTTTTGGAAAGCATGTGCTGTTGATGAGTGTTTGCCTGGTACTAACCACTACCCTAAAATGATGTTGTTACTACCCTAACCTACGCTGGATTTTAAAGACACACAGTTTGGTTTCAATTATGTGACACCTGCTGAGTGATCCCAGAAAGAAATAACCTCATTTTTTGAGACTTGGTTCCTTCTCACTGCTGACCCTTGCAGGAGTTTTGCTGTTGACTTCACAGGGAGCTGAAGCAGGCCCAGAAAATGGATAATCACCCTGAGTCATCTGAGCTGCATCACTGCATTTTGAATTCAGGACACTGCTTCAATACGGTGACTTGTTGTTCTCATCTTAAATGTCTGGATATATATATACAAATATAGATAAAAGCAGATGACTAATTATCACATCTATTCTCAAGGCATGCATGGAGGGAAGCAGTAAAGAGGAGGGGAAGTTTGTAGGTTACTCCGACACATAAATCCTCTATGTGTTAATGCATGAATAGACACTACTTTAATCTATTGTGCAAAGCTGTTTTATAACAACAATAAGCTGAAACAGAGAAGAGACTATATTAGAAAGGCAAATATCAAAATACATCACTACTAAAATACTTGAAGGTAATCATGTAATTCACTTCTGTAGTACACCCAAAAATAGTAGTCAAGTGTTTTGTACTCAAACCTTTATACGGCATATGTGGGGAAAAAAAAAAAAAAAAAAAAAAAAATCCCATTGAAATAAATAGACCTATTCATTACAGAGACAGTGAAAAAGAAACAAAGTTTCTTTGTCTTGCCACTTTAGGGCCCCTTGATAGTATTTTCCTTTTTTATTGTCTTCTAGATATAGATGCCCCTCTGCTTAAGTATCACCAAAGCTACTAGTAACAAATACCTAAATATATAACAGATGCATAAGTGCATCTTGGGATAAATACATTATGGACAATTAACTGTCATCATACCCCTCAATTACATTTTCACCCGCTCCTGTAGTGTACACCTGTGGCTTGTTAGTCGTAATAAGTGTTGTAAAGCAACTCTAAGGTTCAAAGGTAGCTCTGCAAAAATCTGTTTTCCTCTTTTCTTAAATGTGCATTACACAAACAGAGAAACAAACACAAGAAAAAAAGAACACTACTTTTTCTTTTACCAGCTGACACTTGATCAAGTGAAAAAAATTAATTTTCCTGCTGTGTCACACAGGAAAGACCCTTTGCATGAAGTAGCGGGTCTAATTCTGATTTCACTAAGGTAAAAATTAACCTAGAGAAGCAGCAAGTGAAACTCACTTTGGCACATTTTGTAACATTAATTTAAATGTCACATTTCTCAGCTGTGAGGGGATAACATAATAATCACATACAGTATCTGAGATATTTTGTTACACACATCATTTTATTTCAAAAGTAAAAGAAGTTGTTAGAAATACAACTAAAACTGATACATATGTAGGCTACAGTACAACTGTCTACAGCTTTGCAAAATATCTGTATAAGTTAAAGTAGCTATTGGATATCCTTACTATAATCACACTTAAATCCATAATAGTTCCTGGAAGGATTATTTGTTGTTAAATATGTGAGCGGTGTAATTCAGTTAGGTTTGTATATGACATTGATGAAGTGCCTGTAAAAAAAAATATTAAACAGAAATATACTGTACAAATGGTCTTATAATTGTAGCTAGAAGCAAATCCAGCACAGCAATATTTGTCCTGGTTAATATCCCAGTGGCATTAATACATTTGTGTTACTGGTATATTTGTTTATGCTTTAGATTTATATTATCAACATAAAGCTTTTTTTTTATTCCTCTCCTGTATGCCTCCAGTGTTGGTTATTATCTCTGTTAACAACTCTGGGCTACTGCATTACTTGGGAAGGGAAACACAGACAATCTGAGGCTTTTCTGAGCTTCAGGAGGAAAGATAGGGTGAGCTTTGTAATCATCCACATCACTTTCCCAATATACAAGGGATGCCACCCAAAACCTCACATGCTGGATTCCAGCTGACCCACTCCACCATGAGGCTGGCTGAAGCACCCTGCCTGCATCCAGCTAGGTTATCCATCCTCACCTGCTCCCCATGCAGCAGACAACACCTTCCAGCCACTGAGAGCAGTGAGAGCACTGCCACCACTTCTGAGTGCTGCACCCTGCAAGTCCTGCACCATGTCTCACTAAGCAAAGCTACTCTCACAGAATTCCCTCACCAGCCAGGAGAACAAAAAAATCATAATTCTTTCTGGTTCAAAACTTTCTCAACAGACAGGACATAACTAGTCATACTTACCGTACCGATCCAGAACAAACCAGGCTATTGTGAGTTGCCACCTACATTGTCACTGCTTTCCATCGGTCCTCAGTATTGATGAGTTGAATTATCTGAGTAAAACTAATCATACTCATAGAATGGGATTTCTTGTTGGGCAGTGACAGTGAGATATCTACTTCCTCACCAATAAATTTCAGCAGAGGTTCTTAATAATAGTTTTCTTTTTAGCAAAAGAAAGCCTTCAAGTCTTCAGATAGCCTTTCTCAATTCATTTAAAAATGTGAAAGCCAACAACTACATCCATATAATGAGCAGCGGTGGCAGCTGACACTTCTACAGCTTTTGGCAGCTTCCTTTAACCTTGTTGTTAGTTCTTTGCTTTTAAATGGTCTGTGAAGCAAAGTTGAAAGACAGGACAGCAAGGTATTCACAGATAATATTGAAGAACAGCATTTCATTCTAAGATGCAAGTGACTTACCTGAGAGGTTGGTATTTATTTATAGGCAAGAATCAAATACGCATGACCCGATCAACATTGATGCAAGGACTGTCAAATGGCCATGTTTCATTGTGTTCAAGCAGTCCTGTAAAGAACTGGGTTATCTGAATAAATGATAACAGCCACTGGCCAGTCAACATAAGCTGTGAAGAGTTACAGCATCTTACTTTACTAAATCCATTGTTTCCACAAAGTTTAATCGTAGTTGGATGACACAAAACCAAATACAACCTGTTTTGCTTAGCAATGGCTGTCAGCTAATTTGCATTTTGCTATCATATATGAACAAAGTATCACCAAACAGCCCCTCCAAATGGGTAGGAGAAAGAGCAAGAGAAAAGACAAATACAAATATTTGGGAAGTGTTAGCACTAGCTATATGAAGAAAATACTTAGTAGGAAAGGAAAGTATGGTTAAATTCAGGAAAACCTTCTGCTACTTGCTATATACAAATCCACTGCTGTATGGATGCCTCATTACTTGGAAGAGTTAATAAAAAAAAAAAAAAAAAAAAAAAAAAAAAAAACTGAAATACCAGACCAAAGACCAGAAAAATGTGTCACGAGGAAAAGTCCTACAAGATCCAGAACCTGGACTGGATGATCTAATAGGACACCCTCATTTCTAACATTCTTTTCTTGGCAGCTGTTCATCTCTTTTGCTAAAATGCTGGCCCCGTAAAAAGCGTTGCCTGTCTTTCCTGCCTCAGATATTTTTTTCTGTATGATTAGAAAATTTATAAAAAAAAAAATGAAAAATTTAAAAACTTATCTCCTTCAGACACTGAACTGCAGTATATGAACTGCAATGCTATGGGATTCTAAATTCTGTAATGATGATAGGGAACACCCTAACATCTATTGTCTAAGCACTTCTATTGACTAGCCAGGGCAAAATTAGTATCAGTAGCATTTACATTGTTCTATTAATGGCCTGAGCAAAATCTCATAACAAATCCACGCTGTAGTTGGAACTCATCTGTTGTTTGCACTTCCTACTTTGCAGATGAGACAGTCTCAAAAGACAGGGTAAGCTGAAGACTGGTTGGACAACTCTATAAGTGAAGTCTCAAGACTCTTGTCATTCTAGCTGTCTAAATTACTTAAACAGGACTCAGAGGGATTAAAGGGGAGAAATGACATGACAAACAATTATATTCTAACACACTATTTATAACAATGCCCTTTCAGATTATTGTTCCACTCAGACTGACACATTACTGTAATCCCAGGGATAAATCAAGGGACTTAGAGTTAGATCGTGCACAGCTTGTAGGCATTAAAAAAAAAAAAAAAAAAAAAAAAAAAAAAAAAAAAGAATAAAAGAATAAAGAACTGACATTCAGGAAATATAGAGTGACTCAAGGATAAATTCTGCTGGGATGAGCTTAATTTATCAGTGTCAATAACAATGGTGAACACATCCCAAGAATACATGCATATTAATTGAAAATAACTCAGATTAAATCATTGCAGTTTGACATTTTGAGATAGGCACTTTATCTTTTCAAGAAAGAGAGCACTATAAAATCTTTAATCTGAAAACACATCTTAATTGCATGTTATCACCTCCTAATTGCTTCTATATTATATTAAACATTTTGCTAATTACTAGCCTGATCATGGTGTAAATAGCTTGAGGCTAGATCTCATAACCAGCTGAAGACAACTGGGCACAATGAGGGCCACAAAGAAGTTTATCACTTCGGTGTATTATCACGGACTTCCATCATTTTCAGTGTCTATCACTCTTTATCTCAGCTTCCCTTGTGCGATAAAGAAGAGAGGCAATAATGTAGATCAGAGGTTGGCTTGCATTTCAGTTAATCCATCTATTTCTAGCTCTAGATTTCTAATATTCCCTGGAGACAAAAGTTGTCTGCCTACTGCTGTCAGTAATACACCACTTGAAGACTGAGGCGAGAATGCTACTTGCTCTACCACAACACAGGGTAATGGAGGTGCTCCTGGACAGCTGGAGGTACATGCTGCATCTGAATCCAAAGGACATGGATGAAATGCATTGCTGTGAGCAATCTACCCACTTAGCTTCAGAACCCAAGTAATACACATACAATGCATAGACAGCATCTCAGACAGCAGTTTGTGCATTCATCAGGAATGAAAATTAATTATGTATAGGTATTAAAAGTGATTATACAAAAATGCCAGGTGAGCTAACAATGCAGGCACTCATTTGGGCAGCAACTAATATTTTAGGCACAGTAATTGTTTAGGTAATTACTGTTACCTGAAATTAGCAGACCAAAATATTTTTATTTTTTAAAGGAAACAATTTTATCCAACATCACATTCAGGAATGAAGTAACTTTGTGAGCTACAAACTGCAAGGTAAAACAGAGCCTTATAAAACATGATTTCCATTTACTAAAGGGGGGGGGGGAGGGGAAGCGGGAGCAAATCATTTGGCCATGACTCAGGTAAAATAGTTTTGCTTTGGCAAAACATAAGTTTAGCAAGTGCAACGAGGAGGTGGTGATACGTGGCCTATGGTTTTTTCTCCCTTTGTTTAAACTAGACTTTCACCGCAGTTACTTTGTCTGGCTTAACTGTAAAATGCCAGAGGCCTAAGTTTGTCTCCGCTTATAAAAGGTTACATTTTTATCCTTCTTTGCATTGTGGCAGCAGCAAAGGATCCATGCCTGGATCTTCATTTGACAGAGGAAAATAACTCACAACTTCTTTTACTGAGCAGAAAGTTTACGAGTCAGGCAGAAAGAAAACAGACTGCAAATGAGGGAATATGAAAGACAGATGAATTTAGGCCTGAGTCACGAGATGCCAAAGCTGCAAATTGATTCTCAGCTCCAAATTGTTTTTCTCATTGAAGAACACACTTCATGAAATTGCATACAATTAAACAATAAGTAAGCAGTGCACAGATCTGAAGAAACCGTGCCCTCTTCACCACAGAGGATGACCCCTCAGTGTTGGGACCCATGACCCTTTCTCCAGCAAAACTAGGTGCACCGTCACTGCTTTGGCCTTCCCCTCCTAGGACCTTCACACCTCCTGGACTCTCTTCTGTGCCATTTTTTCCATAATTTATTCTAAGAGATATATCACACTTTTCCTAAATTTCTGTTTTTCAAATATTTGAACCTGTGCTTTCTCAGAGTTATCATAAAATAAGTCAGAGAAGTGCAGTTAAATAAGGCATGAGTGCTAACCCTGGCTGTGGGCACTGCCTGTCAGTTAGCTCATGCTCATCTCCCCTGTGGTTGCTGTGACTCCTTGCTGTCCCATCTCTGCACCACACTCCCTTCAGTGACACAAGTTTCAGCGTGACATTGACAGGAATTTTGGGCTGTGAAAGACTGTGTCAAAGCTTCAGAATCTGGACTTCCTGCCAAAATTTCTCAGCCACGAGCATACAGAGGAATGAAATACAGTACAGCTAACCTGAAGGAGACAATGATGCACAGCTGTTTTATTGCCTGGTACAGGTAAGACATTTTTAGGGAATATATTCTGCCTTTTAATGAGCCCACAGCAGAAGGCCCTGGATTTATCTCAGCTGCCAGAATCCTTCCACTCTTTCAGGTTCTTATTATCTTTATCTGTTTCCTTCT
Source organism: Nettapus auritus (assembly GCA_011076525.1). Taxonomy (NCBI): domain Eukaryota; kingdom Metazoa; phylum Chordata; class Aves; order Anseriformes; family Anatidae; genus Nettapus; species Nettapus auritus. The sequence goes on along the minus strand of CM021773.1, from coordinate 324,100 downwards.
CTCTTTGTTTCTAGGCTGTGTCTGTTAAAAGTGCCTCAGCCCCTTTCTTCAGCTCCTAAGCAGTCTTTAGAGGTGCCTCTGCTTTCTCCAAGAATTTCTTAATTTGCCTTCTTTACTTCCTCTTAAACCTATGGGAAAGCTGTGCTGTATTCTTGCCTGCCTTTGTATCCAAAGTGAGGAGAGGGAAACATTTCCTGGTGGAATAAATATTCTGCCATGGCAGGCAGGTGCAAGGACAGGCCCCCTGTGTGGTAGCAAGTGGATTTAAGAACACCTTATATTAAAAGACAAGGGTGCACACAGCTTAAAGGAAAGTCTGTACCAGACAACACTGAACTTTTCCAAGGGCTTGTTTCAGTGGTTGTATTTTAAACCCATATTACACAAGAGTTTTATGATACTTGCTTGTTTGTGTTTTCTCCTCTGTATTCACATATTTTATCTACACAGCTACTAATTCTTGATATAAATGATGCTAAGCAGTAAAGTGTGGTCCATTAACTTGATTTTTAAAATTATCTAAAATTTACGCAGTGATTTAAAAAATAATACAAATTATATTTAGTATGTGCAACAGCAGAGGGTACGGCCTCCTAAACAGAACAAATTTCTCCTTGGAGAGCACTGATTAGTTCATCTTTCCTAATGAATCTTTCTTTATAGTCAGAAGTTCCTTTTTCCCCCCTCACTTACGAAGCATGCATATGTATATATGTAAGTTCCATTTATATATTTGCTAGCTAGATTAAGTGGTATCCTACTTCACCTCCACAAAGGGCACAGCACTTCTCAAGGTGGTAGCTGCATTTCTTAGGCGGAGGAAACTGAGGCCAAGGTAGCCAATCTGTGGGTTCTTGACCTGCTCAATCTATGGGCTAACCACCTCCAAACACACAATCCGTTGCTAAAATAGAGTCTAGAGAAATGTGGATGAATACTGTCATTTCTCTCGATGAAATGTATTGTTGAGGCCAATTAGAAGATGTTGTCCATTCAGCAGTTAATGGATGCTAGATGTCCATCTAGCAGTTAATGCTCTGTCAAAAAGGTGTAGCAGATGGCTTTGCACTGCTTTCTCAAGCTTCTAGCAATGCACCTCTGCTTCTCCTTTCTCCTCACTCTACTTATTCACACCGTGCTTCCCTAGGGCAGGGAGAAGTCCCCTTGTTCCCTCACACATGCTTTCTGTACTCCTAGAAGACAGAGTGGCCTGCCATCTGGCCTAATGAGCTTTGAAACAAACTGCCTTCAAGATAACTTTCTTTTACTTGCAGTGACTTTCCTTTGGTGGCTGTTTTACCAGCACCCTGGTCATTTAGACTGTAGTTTAAGATGCATCACGGTTGTTGTTCTTTTCCGGTAGAAATATCAATGTAGGTAGTGCTTTCCAATAAGTGGACATTAATTCATGCTAAATTACAGTGGGATTCCCATGAAATTACGTATTACATCCACATGAATACTGAAAGAAATCATTATGATTAATGGTATAATTTATATGTGCATGTTGATGAAAGAATCATAATCTAGGCTAAATTAGTAGAGATTTATGTACTAATAATTTTGTTGTGCTCTAAGGTCCAGATGAAAACCAACTAAGTGATGTTGTATTGACAGCCAGTTCACATTAGCATAACTTAAAGGGATAGTAAAACAGTATCAAATAAACAATTTCTAATGTATATTAACTCAATTTTACTTTTTTTCCCTGCAGACTCCTTATTTATGGCACTGCTAGGAATAAGGTTTCCATCCCTTTCATCTTCACATATATGCCGAAGAATCAAGGTAGATGAGATGAATGGAAATATTTAAACATAAAATAACTGACTTTTAACAGAGTGAAGTAAACAAACTGACCTGCTCTGCCCATGTACTTCTGAGTGCGTGAAGGCCATGTGGCTGCGTGCAGGGAAGAGGAACTTGATCCCTTTCAAGAGAGCTGGTGAAGCTCTCCCCAAAGATCATGGCACCCCAGCTCACTACGAAGGATGGCCATGGCAGCACCCTATGCTCATCCAAACTATCCATGTTGTTGACAGCCACACCACAGCTGAGCCACTCACCAGCTGTATCCCAAACATTCAGTGCACTCCTGTCTTAAATGCAATCTTTATTGCTTTTTTATTGCTTAATGCAGACAATAGAGTCATGGAATTTGGGGAGTAAAGGCACCATGAAATGAATTCATCCTTGATTTGCCATATAGGAAAATACCAGCAGAAGCACCTTTCTCGATGGAAATATTTTGTGAAGTATTTATTGCTCAAACTGAAGCACAACTAAAGCCGATGGTAACACAGGCCTTTTAAAAACTCAGTCTGTGTTGCAGGGACCATGTACCAGTATTACACAGTCACCTTGTGCAGTTCAAAATGCCACTGATGGTAAACATATGAGATAAAGTGCATTACTTAATATTCTAAAGAGAGGGTTGTGAATCATTTAATGTTAATCACTAAAGCAAATGTTTATAAAATGCATCTCTGTGTATAATCACCAGCTGATCTTACCTCTGAAATTCTTATGAGAAATAGAAAGTGGAACATACATTAAATTCTATTTCAGTTCCATTTTAAAAAGGATAAATTGCTGACTGGCAAAATCTGCAATATTTTTTTCCTAGGATGCTCTTAGAACATCATCCTTTTCACATATTTTTTAAAGAAATAGTCTAATTTAGTCAAAATAGTCCTATGTTTTTGCAATAACTTACTTTATTAATCTATAGCAACTCGGATAGGACTCCTCACCAGGGAACTGAGAATAAACTATCTGTAATTTCCTAGAAGCAAAAATCCCCTGAGCTCTGTGTCTGAGACTGTATTGAGATGATCATCACTACTACTGTACATTAGTACTGTAATTTAAACAAGATCCAGAATGTCTTCCCCTCCATCTTCTCTTTTTATGTTAAAATGTTAAAATTTGCTGTTTTAACATTTTGCTGCTGGGGATGCATTTTCTTTGTAGCACACAGCTGAATATGAGAGGCATTGTTTTAAATTTTATACAATCTCAGATATATTAGTTCATAACAAAGACTCTTGGAGGATTAACTCTCTTCTAAAGGGAGCCCAATGTCAACTTGCAAAAGGAAAAATTACTAATGGCAACATACTAATGACAAGCAGTATTTTTCTATGCATTTTACCTAGCTATTATTTATGGAACCTGGAGCCACCACTATACATTATTCAGAATACCTAACTAATTTTCAAAATCCTCGCTTAAAACTTAATTCAAGGGAAAGACCTCTTGATCATACAAAAGGCATTATTGCCGGAGATTAAACTGCTTGATGCTATGTATTGTTCTAGCTGTAGTCAAGAGGGAATATTAATTGAGATGTTCCATGGATTACAGTGTGTATTCCACAGTGGTTTGCATGTTTCCTGGTGGTCTTTCCAACAGGAATAGCACAAATGAGGGGAATAAGATGGATCATTCTGAACCTTAGTTGTTAAGCCATTGTTCTGTTGTGCACAAAAGGTAATGCTTGGTTGATTTGCTTTATTTCTAAGCTATTCTGATTTTTTCCCTGTGTACCTAATCTCCACCACTTCCTCTGTGAGTCATCAGCAGCTGGACCCAGTGAAACCACAGGAACTGGCTCCTGGTAAAGAGCTCTAATGGTGCTATTACTCAAGTTCAAATCTCTTTAAGCCTAGTAAAGAAGCATCATGAGTCATATGGTACAGACAAGAGTTCTTTCGCATTTACTTCTTTAGGAAAATCAAAACCCATGCTTTGCTTTTTCAAAGTGATTACAATGGATGGCTCCTGTACCTATCTCTCTCTGACTGTCCTTTGCAGTAAGGATGAAATGTTATTTTTCTTTGAATTCCTCATTACTTTTTCATTGTACTTAACCATTGTACTGTCTATAATTTAACGCAAGTTCTTAAAAAATAAAACAACAAAAAAAATTGCAACCATTTAGCTCTTCCCTTTCTGCTCATTTTCATTGCACAGAAGTACAATGTGATTCACACCTCTGATTCAGCTGATTTGATTAGTTGTTGCTGCCATACACCTGCTGCTGTCATGGCAGTAGTCTGTATTTGTGGCATACATTCCTGCTGTCTGACAGAACACGTGGATATTGTACAGTAGATTGAAAAGAGTGGTTTGAATGGTAATTGTTCCGCATCCCTGTTACACAAACCCAGCAAAAGTTGGGTGCATAAAATGAGTCTCTCATGATTTGCCTGCAGTTACTAGGATGGTCACATATCTTATTTAAACTAAGGCCAGATTTTAACTGTAGAAGAGAATAACCTCGTCCAATGAAATTTATAGTTTGAGATGGTCGGACATTGCTCATAACCTCTGTTCATTTCTGATTCTCAGGCTTTTCTATACAAGACAATTTGAAGACTTCAGAGAGCTCTGGGGGATCTCTTTGACTCTTGGTAGGAGTTCCTTTCCTCTCCTTCAATTAAAACAAGTCATCCTTAACATTTAAAAATGGTCCTTATTAAAAGAATATCTCAGTTATTATCCTCTCAGACTAGCATTTTGCCTTCTGATGAAGTCTTGCAGGCTGGTTGTAGGAGCTTTACTGAATTGTAATGTAATGCTGCTCTGCATAGTCTGTGACAGCCTGTTACAATGGGCAGTAGAAGAATAAAAGGAAAAAATGAAAGAAAAAAGGAGACCGGGGAAAAAGGAAGGGAAAAACACAAAGGGAGATTATTGTTCAGTTTACTGAGCGGTGTAAACTATATGGCTGTTGACAGAGATCCTCTTGCAAAGTGGAGGGGCACCTCTGACTACAGAGGTCTCTGAATTATCTGTAAAACATGACACAGCGATACCCTGAAATTCCACATGCTTCACAAGTCGAAAGTATTTCAGTGAAATACTGAGGGACAACACAAGTAGCAGTTAACCGGTAGGAAGAACTGGAGAAACCAAATACAGAAAATATGAAACCTAAAGAGAGGTAAAATGAAACTGTAGTCTCTAAATCAGATCCTTTATTTATTAGCACAGTTGTATTTAAATGGATTAAGAGCTCCAAGACAGGCATTCCCAAGTTGCAATCCACATACCACAAGTCATACGCAAGTGTCTGCAATGGTGACTTGTGACCCCACGTAGAGCTCTAGGCTGAAACTGCTGTCACTACTGTTGCTGTTGGCAGTAGTTGGCAAGGAAAAGTTTGAAAATCATCATCCTAACAGACAAACAGCTTTCCCTTTCATGCCAGATACTCATTTTAGTCAGTGTGCCTCATCTAAAGTACACCTATTATTCCTCGAGTTTGAACAAACCTATATGTTTTTATACTATAAATGCAATCTAAATACCAACTTACCAGCAGTGCCAAAATTTAGAATTGATTACTTCTGCCTAAACAAAGATAGTGCTATTTCTCTTGATATATTTTTCAAGCTAGCTATTAAATCAGTGGCAGATTGTAAGTCATGATTCTGTAGTAGAAAAATCCAACAAATATTTGAAGCTAATATTGTGCACATTTTTAATGTGTACTTTTTCAAATATGATCATCTGAGCTGTTTGTTCTGCTATGGAATAATTTGTTTTTCTAAAGGCAGGGAAAAAGCATAAACAAAATTTTAGGTGGACTGCAATTCTCTGACTTGGAAGCTTTACAAAGCTTTATGGCATTCATTTCAAATTAATTGATTCAAGTATTTTGTGTGCAATCTTTAGAATGATTAATTTGTTCAGCCTTTACCTTTTAGCTATGCAGTTGACAATAGTGTTTTAAAAATTGTGATACTGAAAATTTTCCAACTATCAGGCACATAAAGGACAAAGCAGAACAAAAGAGCTTTCAGTTTTCATCCAATTCTAACAGATTTAGAATTCTAAACAGATGTATTTGTTTTACAGTAGAAGCTGGTTTCATATTCTCAAAAATGTAAACATTTTGCAGCTGCTTGATTTTTTGATGCTATCATAAATATTCATGACAATTTTCCAAGATCTACAAATATAAGGTGACCTTACACCAAAAAGACTTGGGTGGTATAGAGCACAAGTCATCACTTTTTCACCTAAGAATTACACAGATAGCTGCAAAGTCTGTGCTCCCCATCACATGCGGGGCTTCTGGCACATGTTTGTCTGTGTATTTTGAATAGAACCACTGAAAAGCCACTGCATTAAAGCTGTGCTAGAGGAGAGTCTGATAGTACAGTTTTGATACAACTGTAATGTCCCTGCGACAAATTGTTAGATGTGTGATCAATAGGTCTGAACATAACTTTTAATTCCATTACTACATATTTTTTAGTTTGCACCACAACAGTTTTCTGGCCATAAGAATGGTAAGAAAATTGAATGCCAGTGGATGGAAGAATTAAAAAAATAATAATAAAAATCACAACTGGCAATGCCAACTATTCTGTTTGCAAATGTATTAATTGTTCAGCAAATAATGCTGACACTAAATTATACAAAAATATATCACATTGTGTGACATTTTATTACATGACAAGATACTGTATTATCCTAACTTTATGGGTACATCTTGCTCACCCTTGCAAAGTTCTCTCCTTTCTTTTCATACAATTTTCTCCTTCAGTATTTCCACATACAGTCTACAACAGGTATGTATGTGTTTCAGGTGAATTCTTTATGTTTCTAAAACTAATAAAAGACTGTATACAGAGACAGTAATTGCATCAGTACTACCAGTCAGCTTATCAGTCAGATAAGCCAGGGACGGGAAGGTAGGGGGTCCTGACTAGTATGAGAAGATGTAAGAAAGACTTGAGAAGGTGAAGTAATTCCACTCAGGAAGATGCAGGACTTTGAGGGAGTTGATCTTTAGTGGCATAAATTGCTTAAAGTGATGCTGAATCACTGTTGTGGTTTTACTGTGCTGGGCAGCTGAATACCACAACCGCTCTCTCACTCCCCCTCCTCAGATGAGGAGGGGAAGAAGTAAAGGAAAGAACAACTCACAGGTTGAGATAAGGATAATTTAATTAAAGGGAAAAATATATATATGTTAAGGAAATATTATTAATTAACAATTCAACTAAAGGGAAAAAAAAAAAAGGAAAGGGAAAAAGGGAGGGGGAAAGGGGACAACAAAACAAAACAAGTAAAGGCTATGTGGAAGTGCAGAGGAAAGAAATTATTCTCTACTTCCCACAAATGAGCGATGCCTGACCACATCCTTGAAGCAGGGCCTCAACAAACGTTGCCAGCGTTCGCGAGGAGGACAGACGTTTTCGCAACGAAAGCCCACCCCTCCCCTCTTCCTCCTTCCTCCACCTTTCATTGCTGAGTGTGACATCATATGGTATGGAATATCTCTTTGGTTAGTTTAGGTCAGCTGCCCTGGTGATGTTTCTTTCTCATTTTTTTCCCACCCCCCAGGAGGGTTAGGGAAAAGTCCTGATACTGTGCCAGCACTTCTCAGCAGCAGACACAACACCAGTGTGATAACCCTGCTGTTCTAGCTACAAGTGCAGAGCGTGGCACTGTATGGGCTGCTGCAAGGAAAGTTAACATCCCAGCCAGATCCAGTACAATTACACCAGCTTGCCTTAAACATTTGGGTCATCTGATAAGTAATTTAAGCACAGTCTACATGGCCCAGATTTCTAATGATACATGTCAGCAAATAATGACTAAAATGACATATTATTGACAAAAAACAGGATTTGTCCCCGATTCATACAACATTTTCCACTAAAGGACTACATCCACAACACACTTTTTTCCTGGGGTAGTCACAAGCTATAAATAAATTACAGGTAATATTTTCATAAGTACACATATGATTTAGAAATCCATGCCCCATTATTTAAATTAAAGGAAAATGTTTAAAGTGATTTCAGAGGGACTGAGGTGCTGAAGTACTATAAAAAAATTCCCACTAGGCTCTTCTTACATTTAGTGTCTGACCATAAATGCTTAGAAGTCCCTTTGAAGGTCAGTGAGATCTAATATACATGCTTTCAGAACTCTGATTTAGACCCCAAAACAGCGTAAGTGCTTTCACAAATGAGAGCTAGCAAAATCTGGTAGGTATGTTGGCTTTATAAGTTAAGAGTATCTGAAAATCTTACCTGTAAGGTTCAAAAGCTTTAGGAGCCCTTAACCAAAAACCAACATTCTTCATCTATCAACTTGAGAATGTAAACTAAGCACAGTCCTATAAACAGAGAGAATGGTGTGAGTTGATTTTTTTTCTCACTTAAAAACATGTTCATATTTACAGACCTAGGAATCGTTTCCAAAAACTCTTTGGAACTTTTGCATATATAACTGTAGCTTAATGTTTTCCCCTTAAACATGCCAAGTGCTTTCAAAATTTTCAGCCCAATTAAACAAATGAAGAATAATCTCTTAAGAAGAGCTGAAACAACATAGTATATTTTGATACATTTATATATATATATATATATATTTTTTTTTTTCTGATGTGAAGCCTTTGTAGAGAAGGCAGTGATGTGTGTTATATACAGTCAACAGATTATTCATGTTTATAGGATACAATCCTCCAATATGAAAGGTCTAAATTTTCTTTTTCTCTCTGTGGCTTTAACACAGTTTGTCTTAAGCCTATGAGACCTGGAGAACTACTGAAGTAAATTGAAAAAACAAATTTGACAACTAGGTACTCATTCTCCAATCTAATTTTTTAACTGTGGATGTGGGAATTCTCTATGACACTGAACACTATCCAGAAAGCAAAATGCTCAAAAAACAGTATTTATTGTTGGTACGAGAATAAGAAAATACCTCTGCCTGATTCTCCTTGAAAATATTAGTCCGGTCAGCATAATGCAGTGCTGAGGATACTTAAGACAGATATGTTATTTGTTAATGTTTACTTTATGATATGTAGGCAACTGAAACACTTGGGTAGATATGCAGTTAATATGAAACCATGCCTAGGTACCTTTATGATTTTTTTCCCCCTCAAATCACCTAAAACATACTTTCATGAAAACTACTTTTGGGAATAGAAAAACTGTGCACAGAGTGATTTTATTTTAAAACAAAATCACATTTCCAAGCCTACTTCGCAGCAAGTCATATCCTTTTTACATTTCACAGAAATGACATGTCATTAGGAAACGATGCTACTCTTGGTTATGTGGGCATGTCATGTTACAGTATGTTAGAAAACATGATGTGCTGACATAACCATGCATGACCATTATTCAAAAGACATGTTACATCCTGGCAGTTCAGTAAGAGGCATATTTCATTCTCAGCACACATATTCTGCATATATTATAATCTAAACATGCAAAATGTAAAAGATCAGGAAAAAAAATAAAAAAGGAAACAGTGCAACCATGAAGTCAAATTATCCTTTATTCAGCATTTATCCAAATTCACTTTGCAGTCCCCCCTTATACTGCATATGCAGAGTTTTCAGCATAGTCCCTGAGTGATCATTTATGCAAAACAAACCTCAAACAAATACAAATAATTATTTTTGAATACTAGTAGAAAATAAAATCACCTTTCTTTACCTCCATAGCTGTTATAGTTGATCTTTGGATTTTATTCTTTCTCTGCTTCTGGTGTGTGTTAACATCTGGGACTCATCACACTGTCCGGCATTTCAACAAAGATGATGTCACCGGTGCCAAATACTTTGACAAACATGGCTACTGCATAAATCTAAAGAACTGAAACACCAGACAAATTATGTTTATGATTAGAGACAAAATGAATCATTTGTACCATGAGTTTAAGTACTTTAAACAGACTTTCTTTCCAGAGGGAAGACATTGACTTAAAACTGTAAAAGCTTTTTTTTTTTTTTTTTTTTTTTTTTTTAACTCTGAGAGTTTGGAAGAGCTTTTGATCCTCCAGTGTTCGTTACAACCTTGGAGAAGTTTAAGTTAACCCTTTGAACAAACATTCCTACCGGCTTTCAATTCACTCCAACAAAGTAACTTAATCACCAGCTAAACTGAATTCAAATTGCTGTTAGAGAACATGAACTGACATAGCTCAGCTCTGATGACAGGGAAATGAAAAACAGTGAATTTGTTGCTGACATGCACTGAGGGGCCCAACTTCTCCATTCCTACGTCGGTGTGATTTCACCGCACAGAAGGGTAGTTGCGCAGTTGGCCGAGGTGTGAGTTGTGTGCCAGCAATGCAGAGACCCACGACACCAAGCATCACCTGCAGTGCTGCTGGAAGGGCAGGGAGCAGCAGGACAGTTTCAGAGGACAGCTCTCTGCTAGGCTGCCTGGCCCCACCCTGCCGAGGGAGCAGTCGGCAGCTGTGGAGACCACTCCATCCACCACCTCTTCTCCAGTCGCACATCGCAGGAGGAATTTCTTTCTTAGCCTTTTCTTCCTGTGCATCCATACAAAACTTGGCAGGCCTTTACAAGGATCGCTATGTTAAAGATATAATTCAAAATGGAATTATTCAGTTCAGTACTGACCACTCCCACCAGGAGTTCATAAAAGCAGCATGGCCCTACCAGTCTAGCAGGGAAGGGATACAGGAGACTCCCAAGAATGCAGGTTTATCAAGTGGAATGGCACCATACGTGTTGCATTTCTCTGCTGCCATGATTACAGGAATTGTGATCCACAATTTCTCCAATAAGAGTACAAACAAAAAAGATGAATAACAGAGGCATAGAATCACTTGGTCTTGCTATCAAGCCTAAGCCTGGCACAGCAGTGATTCTGAAGGTCAGTAAGTACACAGGGAACTTCTGTGACATGGTCACTGATTCATATTACAGCCAACTTAATCATGTAACTACCAAACAAGCAGAGAAAGATGTATTTCAGATAATGTATAAAAGTGAAATTCTAGAATACACATAAAATGGTAAAAAAGCAAACAAATTACAATATAGCAAAGGTGTCAGATAAGGATTTGAGTCCTTTTTTAAGGGACATTGCTAATAAAGTTTGAATAAAATTAAGTCACCACCATTTATTATACCAGACAGAGTACAAGTTCAAATATTAAGCTAAAGTATGATTAACTCAGCTTTCAGCTGGCTCTGAAAGCATTCATCTGCACTTGATATTGGTGAATACTTTCACACCAGCAACTATTACTTTCAGCCCTCGGGTACAACATCTTGCACCCAGAAGTAGCAGGAACACATTTTTATTTTTTTTTATTTTTTTCCCACACACAGGAACATTAACCTTTATACAACCATAATATCTCCTTACGCTTAGCCATGCCAATATTTTCCTTTTACTTTCTACTATATGCCTTAGTTTAAAATCCCTCTGATAAAACTAAAAGGACAGGGAATTTTATAAAACAGAATAATCCTGCTGAACATGCAATTAATTAACTGAAACATGGAGATGGATATTTTTGAAAGCTCCTTATAGGCTCTAGACAAACACAGTGAGATAACAATGGCAAATTGTTTGGCTTACTAATTGTAACCAAACGTATGCCATTCTATCAAAACATTCTCAGGAGGATATCAAAGACTCTTTTTTAAGTAAACATCTTGTGTCATCCTTTTACTGAAGTGGAACAAGGGTCTCTAATAAAAATAGTATATTTCAAGAGGTTTATATATGCATTACTGATCTTTGAAAATGCAGCCTGAGAGGTACATTAATAATTTCACCCAGCTGGGCAATAAACATTCCTGCCAAAAGAATTATGTAAAATTACATAAACCCTTTTAAAATAGAATACATTTCAAGGAGATGTAAAGTATAGACTCAGTTATTTGAGCTTTTTTCTTTTTCCTTTTTTTTTAAAGCTGTGTTCTACAGAAAACATTTTAGTGTGTAAAATTTCTCTCCTTGTAAAATACTCCAAAGAGAAGCCAAAATTCAAACCTGATTTTAATGCATAGTACCTAAGTGGCATATGGTGAAAACTACAGAAAGTTTAGCATTGACAAATAAGCAAACCACAGCCAAAATAGAAAGGCTTTTGACGTCTGAAGCAATTCATAGAATAGCAATGAACAGATAAAGGCAAATACTTTTTCATCAAGGAATACTTTAACTTTTAAATAGAATATGTAATCCAAAGGGAGTTACCAAATAGTTAAAGCACCTGATCATTCTTAAAATGCAGATTGCAGTGCTGGAATGCTCAGAAAGAAAGGAAAACAAACAAACAAACAAACAAAAAAACCACACTTTTTAAAAAGAACCTTACAGTATAGTAATGGACCTAAGTCTTGGGAATTACATTAGTAAAATATTCATGCATGTTCCTGTTCAAACTTCACAGAAGAGTACTTTCCTTAAACAAATAGGCTAAAATTAAGAAACTTAAGGGTAAACACAAGTATTTTGTCAGATCTGTCTTCTGTAATAAGTAAATCTGTTCTTCAAGTTTCCCCAGGATACTCAAAAAATCCTTATTCTAAAAAATAGTAAAGATTACGTTAATTCCATTTGCACAGAATAAATACCTGAATGGAAAAAAATATGCTGCCACGGGGTCTGAACTAAGAAGTTTTATGCACGAAACTATTAGGGATTTTCAGCTTCGTACAATACTGAAATAATTCTTTCCTGGCATTTCTGAGAGTTCCTAGTATAAATATAATGTAAGAAAAAACTGCTTGATTGCAACTTGATTTTTAGAATCAGAAAGGAGCTCCCTCAGACTTTTAGCACAGATTCCTCTAATGAACCAGCAAAATGTTTTCTCAAAACTTGCTCTAGAGAAGCTTACAGGAAACTTGGACAAAATTTTCATGATCCTAGAAAAAGTGATGACATTGCTAGTTATCAACTCATTACTCATAGTTCTTTAATTAGTTCTGACATCCATGAATCAAGGCTGCAGGAAACGCTCCCAAAATTAGTGGGAAAACAGGTGTAAGAGGCTGAGATGGTGGCTGACAGGATTACCACCCTCAGAAAGGCAGGGATGCTGTAATAGTGGTTCTCTTCATCTCCCCGTTCTTTCTTCCTTCTACGTGGTGAACAGACTGTAAAAAGAGCACTGCAGAAACAGAGAGAACTTTCTTCTGGTCCTTCTATCCTTTATAAATCTACCTATCTACAAGAAACAGAAGAAAAATCAAAGTGCGTAAATGCTTTAGCATAAGAAAAACCAAGCTGCAAGAGACCAAAGGTCTCTCAAGCAGAGTACTACCTCCAGCAGTGGCCAGTGGCAGAAACGTGGGGAAGAGGAACTTGGCTTGTACTTAAGAGATCCCTCTGCCTGGTTGTACTTTTCCCAACTACTGACACACAATATGCTTGGGACTTCCTTTGGTTGCTGGAGGCCAGGCTGTTCAGTAGCTCCCTCATAGCCCTCGCTGTATGCTCACTAACCTATCACTTTTGCCAAGGGATAGTATAGGACAAAACAGAGATGACTGTCGATGAGAAGAAAGAGCAAGAGGAAATTCTTTAGAAGAGTGGTCGGTGCATGTGCTGCTCAAGAACCAAAGCAGAAGAGAAAGGTCCATAACTCCAGAGGGAATTGCAAAGCCCCATGCAATTGTTCAGCCACTAAGTGGCTGTGTTCTATGTCACACAGGTCTAGCTGCACAATGTCCAGGCCTAACTAATTGCAGTTCTAATCGCAATCATTTTAGTTGTGATTTTTAAAATTATTATTGTTACGCCTTGTATCCAGAAGGCTGGTAAGTTGTTGATCTTACAGAAGCATAGGCAGATTCAATTTCTAGAGAAAACTTAGTGGTATGTACAATGGGCAGTTCAAAGCATGGCGCTAAACCATAGCAACAAGGAATTAAATCATAGTTAAGGGCATGACCTTCCTAGATGAAAGACAACTAATGGCATTTTTTTTCTCACAGATTTCTTTAAAATTTCATAAAAGAAAATCAGCAACTAATACAAGTGAGCCCTAGAGCTGCTTTAACATTAATTTCATTGGAGATGTGGTACTAGTGATATGACCAAAAGAATAAAATAATAGGAAACGGGAAGCTGAAATACTGGAGGGAAGAGAAGTACTTTTAAAATTTCTGCTGGCAGTATCCAATAATCAATTTAATAATTCACTGTCTAAAATGGCCTTTTGGTTCCTCACAGATTTTTTTCTTTAAAGATTTGCTGTTTATTTTTACTTCCTACAGGCCTGATGTTTCCTTTCAGACTTTCCTTCTAGATCAGAGCTATATGAGACTGACAGCTTCGGAGGTATATAAAATCATTCAAGTAACCGTATATTCAAGGATTTGGTGCTACATTCCAGCTGTTCCTTAGAAGAGCAAAGACTTGGGAACTATGACATGAAAAATGAGAAGAGTTGGCAAGGACTACTAATTAGTTCAGAAGAAACTGTATTATCATTATATACTAATAGAAATAAAACTGGCAAAAAGAAAATATGCCTTTTCTTAGGTAGAATTCTTCTATGTCCTCACATCACAACAATGACCATGTTAGAATTGCTCATGTAGATAACAAACAATCTGAAATTATTAATTAAGACAAATTGCTACAACCTCCTGCCTATAATCATTCCAATTTTATTACTGCGTAAGCTATCCCACTGTCTTTGCTGCAATTAATCAGAGCCAGTGCAAATGGAAGAATCAGGCCCAATATAGCCACAGGACATAGATATTTAGCAGTGGCTCCAAGCATACTTTCCCCCCCTTTGCTAAAGTTTGGCAGCTTTCTTTCAGTGCATTTATATCAAATAGTTTGTATGAGTGAGATAAAGAATTTTCTGGTTCACAGTCTGGAATCTCTTCCTCTAGATCTTGGAAAGATTTAACACAATGATGAATAAGCATCTTAAATTTTTAATTTATATTATTAAAACACTCTGTTATGATCAACAAGTTTGTGGGTTCATTTTAGTTTCATCTGAATGACAAACTATATTCTGACTGCAGCATTTCAGACTATACCTGCAAAATATCAGGCTCCAGATTCAGATAATTTTCTCCTTTCCTTTCTTGTTTCCCCCTCCTCCTCCATTCTTCTGCTATATTTTACTGCCCTTCTGAAAAGAGATTTTCTCCTTTATTTGTTATTTTCCCTTTATGTGCAGCCCTTCCTTCAGACAGAAGATTAGAATGTAGTTTTCTCTTCATATTGAAATTAAAATTCCATTGACTCAACTAAGCAGGAATGCAAATGTCTTCAGATATTCATTTTTTTTGTTATTAAGGAAAAAAAATATTAATAAGCGTCTTAGCCAGAAAATGTACTCTGCTGCCATTATGAACAACTCCACCCTCTCTTTGATTTCCTAGGCTGTGCATTTGAGCAACAGCTTTTTGTTGCTCAATTCCAGAATTGAGCAGATGAACCGGTGAAATATTTCAGTTATCCTGTATGGCCAGGTTGGAGTCACCTGCCAAGACACGAAGGAGTGGCATAGCCTGGGGGTAGGTTTCCCTAGGAATGTAATAATGGTGCAGTTCTAAGTGGCCCCTCTCTTAATAAACCAGTCATGTGCTATATACAGGATTCTGGATCTATTTTGCAGAGACTTCAGAAATGGCAAAGAGAAATGGTTTCAGCAGGAGATAATGGGCTTTATGACTTTTCCCAAATTATTCCCCTTTTTAGTAGCCATCATCTTGTCGGGTGACATCTGGAATGATTAGCGGATGATATTTTAGACTGACAACTGGGCTGTCATTCACACTGTCAGCAAACATCCATGTTGCCCAGGGTTACAAAGCTAGTTTATGCCTTTGTCCTGTAGTATTTAGTGCTGCTGATTCTATACCTTGATTTCAGATGAAGCGGTTCTGACAGCTAGTGCCAGAGGCAGGCAGAGAGTTCCTGTTGATGGTGGGAGTCCCGTGGTGCCTTTGTGTGCGACGGTTTTAGTGCTTCTGTGGCAGCCCATCAGGCAGGACACAGCCCTACAGTAGTAGGGTGGGTCTATTAAGTTCTCTGTTTTCAAAAAATAGAAGGCCGATATTTAATCTATGCCCTAGAAACATCTAAGTATTTTAGGCTTAAGTATCTGAATAGGAGCTTTCTTAAACCACACAGTTGTCTGCAGAAATACTACCCTAAAGAAGATCATAATGAAAACCAGCCCAAAGCAGAAACTTGAAGCTGTGAGGATGAGCAGTCCCTATGCTTTCCTCAGCTTAAAAAAGCACCCTAACCAAATCACCAGCAAGAATAAAATAACTGTGCTCCACAGCAACACCTTCACACTGCATAACTGACCCTTGTTACCCAGTCCAAATACCTTCCTACTCACTCACTGCCTTTGTATGCATCTCTGGCCGAAACAAAGGCTTCTGCTTTTTAACGTTTTTGAGAACCCAGGTTTGGGATCCAAAATCCAGATTTTCAAAGGGAAAAAGTACCAGCAATTCTCAGAAACATCAAAGCAATTTTGTGAGTGTATACCAGCTCTGATATTCAAGACCTAGAACACTACCATCAGGAAATCAAGAACAGAAACACGAAAGACAGCTTCCCTGCAGGTTTCTTTCCTTTCTTTTTGCTTCAATGTATTCTTCTGTTAACACAAAAATAATAAAATTTCTTACAGGAATACTGAGCAAATGGTGTGGGAAAAGAATTTGCAAGTGGCTTCATGCTGTTTCACACGTCCCTGAATTAGAGATAATGAGGAATCAAGCGGCAAAAACAAAAACTTGAGCAAGGTTGAGATAAAGTAAATTAGCTACAGTGCTAAGGATGAGCTTTGGGTGGTGGTCAATTGCTGGCTGGTTCGAGGCGTGTGTCTGAGGGTCTCTAACCAGAGACAGATTTGGGCGCGTGGACAGCGCGTGGGGCTGTGGGGAAAGTATATGTAGTAGTGAAAAATAACAACAAAGGCCTTCTGTTCAAGAGCCATCAGGAGGCCGTGTCTTGCATCTCTTCAAAATGGGATGCTCACAAAACCTAAAAATTTATGACTAATGAACTAGCTGATAAATTAAGATAAAGAATGCTAACATCCAGTTTGTTATCAGTGAGCAGCTAAGTAATTTGCTATTATTTATTTCCAGACAGGTAACAGTGCAAGACATCCTAGCGCACTGTTTCACAAACCAGTTTAAAACTCTTAACACACATCTGTGACATCTGCTTTCTGCAAGTAGGCTTGGAGCCTTGTCCTCAGAAAATGTAAAATTAAGAGTGTGCTCAAAGCAAATTTGCCTAAAAATTCAATAAAAGTGCCTTAAAACACAGGCAGAAGTTGCATAGTCTGAAAGCAAGGAAGTCCTTCAGTAATGTTTCTAGTTAATGTTTCTGAAGCATGTAAAGAAGTAATCCAATTTCATAAATAAGCTGGAGAAAAAGGATGCCTTCCAAAAATATTTTTGCCCATTGTATGCATGTGAGAGCATAACGTGGGTCTGTCTTGCGGCCATGTGTACTTTATTCCTGGTGCTCTACTACAGGATGTTTATCAATTACAGCAGCAGAGAAGCTGAAAGTGGAACAGAACAAGCATTTAGATATGTGTGGACAGGGTGTTAAAACAAAAAGAGAAAAAGCTGTTTGAAGTGTGCTTTGCAAGCATTGCACCGGAGCTCAAACCCCTCTAAAGAACAACAGGAACGCAAAGAAATCACTGTAATTTATTTACACTAACTTTTTTAATGTTCACTGTGATTTTTTCCGAGTAGTATCTCACAGAACTGGTTGTTAAGTATAAATTAAAACTGTTCAAGAGGTAATATTTGTAAAGCACTTTTGCATCCACAGATGAATGCTGCTGTATAATATGAACATTGACATATTTGACAAGGCAACAGAGTTAAGTGTGATACAGAGTCAGACTAAAGATTTTCTTCTTGTCTGAAAAGCCCTTGTTTTGTTACTAATATTAGAGCTACAGAGGCCTATTTGACAAAAAGCACCTCCTAATTTGAGAGCTGTAGCTCTTAAGCTCCATAGTAGCAGCTATTTACCTGGTTGGCTCACTCTTCACAAAATGTGCCCATTAAGCTCAGGGTATAAAGCCAAAAAAAAAAAAAAAAAAAAAAACCAAAAAAAAAAAAACCAGCCACTCCACTGATCATGACTGAAAAAGCAACTGTGCTGGTATGTGTTTGATAAGAGACAGCAGAGGAAAAGGAGATAAACCTTGGGGCGTAAGACAGGAGTTTACACATTCTATTTAGAACAATAGGGAAAGCTATTATTGACTTCATTGGGAATAATTCATAGCAGTACAAATTCTCTCTGGTTGCAGGTGTTCAGAGGATTTTCCCCGAGGGAAGTTTTATGATATATATATATACATACATATACAACACCAGTTTATGTCAAGGGAATTTATGCATGCATTCTCAACCAAGTGTAAATTTTAGCCCTTTTCTTGTTCACTGATGTTACACAAGCATTTTCCTGGCTTGGCAGGGCTAAATTAAATTGGGCAATGTTCTGTGTGTGTTTGATGTCTGCTAAATGAACTGAGCTTCCAATTCGTCATATTTACTCAAGCTCACTCAGCTCTCGTAAAAATTAAAATGTTCCAGTTAATTTAACGAGATAATTTAGCTCTCTCAAATCTTTCTTGCTCAACATTTGTTGCTGTTTAGAAGTGGGGGGTATGTGCTGCCATGTAATTCTTTGGACAGCTCTCAGGACTTAATAGTTAACAGTAGATATTTTAGGTGCTGGTCTGACACTGTGTTTAATCTCAAATAAATTCCTGAGCTGCCACTTGAGAGGGAAAGTCTAGGATCAGGCTCTTTGGATTCATTATTTAAAGAAAAGGGGTCACCCAAAAAGCCTCTGAATATTTAGGAAAGAATCAGGATAGATAAGGTAGCAGCTCTGTGAAAAATAAAAGCTTGCACACTGAATAACTTGGATACAAATGGAAAGTAGTGAAGGGCTCTGAGAACCAAAATAATCAACATATCCACACCTAAAGCTATTTATGCCTGATACTTGGAGATAACAGCTCTGTCCTGAGATGAATGTCTGCCTTGATCTTGCAACTCTCTTACATCGATCTAGACAAGGAAGCCAAAACATCATACAGTATTACTAGTGTATATGTTCTACAGTCCACTGAAATTAATACTTAATCAAAGGAATCAAGAGCAGTAACATAAGATTGCCCATACCTATAAAACAGAGATTACTCACAGGAATTTGTAGTATTGTCTCTCTGCAAACTGGCATCATTGGATGTTATCTGCGGGCTTGAGCACTAAAAAGACAAAAAGGTGCAGTAACTACTAAAGTCAGAAATGCCATTATAACCAATGGGTAGGTTATGCAGCAGATTGAGTGACAGATAGCAGCACCAAAACATGTGCTGTATAATAGGTCCTCAAAGATCCAAAGTACTTAATTGTAGACAACACTGAAATACTATTCTCATGTTCATTTGGGGCTATGCTAAGAACTGGGGGGTAGAATGAGGGTTCCTTTTCCTGGCTGGCTGTATTTAATCACATTCAGTTGCTGGTTGCAGAAACATAAGAGACTGTGCATACATCTCAAAGGCCTTTGAAAAGGTATTAAAGGAAAGGTATTAAAGGAAAAAGTAGTGGATTGTGCACAGCCTTTCCTCTCCCCAGAGATAGGCTGTTTGTGACCTGGCCTTTGTCTCCTGCAGAAGCTGGAAGACTGGGGGTGACAGGGTGGTGCATGAGATACTGCTTTTGGCTTCATTGCACTAGAAAATACTACTCCTTCTCTTGATGGAGCAGACAGGAAATCTTCAGCAATCAGACTCCTAACAGAATTGGATGTCTAAAGCTAAGCAAAACTCTTCTAAGTCTCACATATGGGTGACTTAATACACTCCGCTTTCAGTCTTTCTGCAATTTGCTTTGACACAGTGGAAGACACAATCACATTTTGATAAGAATTCATCCTAACAGCCTAGCAATATTCAGTATACCCTGAAGAACGTGCAGACAGGTGAACTACCAAAAGCTAGTAAAAAATGCAGAACAATTTCAACAAAATGGTGCTGGGGACTTGAATAAAATTACAGCTATGTGCCTCTCTTGCTGTAGAATCAAAAGCAAAGCAGAGTGCACCTGGTTCTGTTATGTAAGCCTTGGTGTAAGTTTGCCAAAACGTTTTCAAACCTGTCAGCAAAACCAGGAAAAGAAGAAGAAGAAAAAATAAATAAATAAATAAATAAATTTTATTATAAATAAATTTTATTATAAATAAATAAATAATCATTACCATGATAACATATATACAAAGGCCAAAGCTCATCTGGAGCTCAATCTGGCTCCTGCTGTTGAAGACAACAAAAAAAGTTTTTATAAATACATCAATGCAAAAAGGAGGACTAAGGAGAATCTCCACCCTTTACTGGATGCGGGGGGAAACTTAGTTACGAGAGATAAGGATAAAGCCGAGGTGCTTAACGCCTTCTTTGCCTCAGTCTTTAGCAGCAAAACCAGTTGCTCTCTGGACGCCCAGTACCCTGAGCTGGTGGAAGGGGATGGGGAGCAGAATGTGGCCCCCACAATCCACGAGGAGATGGTTGGCAACCTGCTACAGCACCTGGATGTACGCACGTCGATGGGGCCGGATGGGATCCACCCGAGGGTACTGCGAGAACTGGCCAAAGAGCTGGCCAAGCCGCTTTCCATCATTTATTGGCAGTCCTGGCTATCGGGGGAGGTCCCACTCGACTGGCGGATAGCAAACGTGGCACCCATCTACAAGAAGGGCCGGAGGATAGACCCGGGGAACTACAGGCCTGTTAGTTTGACCTCAGTGCCAGGGAAGCTCATGGAGCAGATTATCCTGGGCATCATCATGTGGCAGTTACAGGGCAAGCAGGCGATCAGGCCTAGTCAGCATGGGTTTATGAAGGGCAGGTCCTGCTTGATGAACCTGATCTCCTTCTATGACAAGGTGACATGTTTAGTGGATGAGGGAAAGGCTGTGGATGTGGTCTACCTTGACTTCAGTAAGGCATTTGACACCGTTCCCCACAGCATTCTCCTCAGGAAACTGGCTGCCCATGGCTTGGACTGGCGCACGCTTCGTTGGGTTAAGAACTGGCTGGATGGCCAGGCCCAGAGAGTCTTAGTGAATGGAGTCAAATCCAGTTGGAGGCCGGTCACTAGCGGAGTCCCCCAGGGCTTGGTACTGGGACCAGTCCTCTTTAACATCTTCATAGATGATCTGGATGAGGGGATCGAGTGCACCCTCAGTAAGTTTGCAGACGACACCAAGTTAGGTGCGTGTGTTGACCTGCTCGAGGGTAGGAGGGCTCTGCAAGATGATCTGGATAGGCTGGACCGATGGGCCAAGGCCAATGGTATGAAGTTCAACAAGGCCAAGTGCCGGGTTCTGCACCTGGGGCACAACAACCCCAAACAGAGCTACAGGCTGGGAGATGTGTGGATAGAAAGCTGCCTGTCAGAGAAGGACCTGGGAGTATTGGTTGACAGTCGGCTGAATATGAGCCAGCAGTGTGCTCAGGCAGCCAAGAAGGCCAACAGCATCCTGGCTTGCATAAGAAGCAGCGTGGCCAGCAGGTCCAGGGATGTGATTGTCCCCCTGTACTCGGCTCTGGTGAGACCGCACCTCGAGTACTGTGTTCAGTTTTGGGCCCCTCACTACCAGAAGGACATGGAGGTGCTTGAGCAAGTCCAGAGAAGGGCTACGAAGCTGGTGAGAGGTCTGGAGAACAAGTCTTACGAGGAGCGACTGAGGGAGCTGGGACTATTTAGCCTGGAGAAGAGGAGGCTCAGGGGTGACCTTATTGCACTCTACAGGTACCTGAAAGGAGGCTGTAGCGAGGTGTTGGTTGGTTTGTTCTCCCATGTGCCTGGTGACAGGACGAGGGGGAATGGCCTAAAGTTGCGCAAGGGGAGGTTTAGGTTGGATATTAGGAAGAACTTCTTTACCGAAAGGGTTGTTAGTCACTGGAATAGGCTGCCCAGGGAAGTGGTTGAGTCACCATCCCTGGAGGTCTTTAAAAGACGTTTAGATGTAGAGCTTAGGGATATGGTTTAGGGGATGATTTGTTAGTGTTAGGTCAGAGGTTGGACTCGGCAATCTTGTAGGTCTCTTCCAACCTAGACATTCTGTGATTCTGTGATCTCTCTCTCTCCTTTTTTTTTTTTTTTAATGTGCATTAATTCTTGCCCCTCCCCCTCCCCCCCCCCCCCCCCCCCCCCCCAAACCTTAGAGTGTTTTCATTTAAAATCCATTCAGAAAGACAGACAACATGGACATCAATAATGGTAATATCAAATGACAGTGAAAAGCAAACATGATGCAAGAACATGATGGCAAAACTAAAATTATCATTAAATGACTTTACAATGATAAAAGCATTTCAGGAATATAGTACCATTTCTCATCACCTTCTATGAAAGGGATAATGCACAGATAAAGGGGAGCTGACAAAAAGAAAATTAAGAATAGCCAAGAACCTGAAAAAAAAATAAAACAAAATCCTCAGCTGAAGAGAAGTTGAAAGCATGGGGTTATTTACATTAGAAAGGAGACATAAGAAGGGCATGGTCCAAGTATGAAACCTGAATAGCTGGGAAAGGTTAGGAGCTTCACCTAAGAAAAAGGGATTTACTGAAATGAAAAGGTGGCAAATGCAATGATGATAAAGAGAAACTTGTTATTTTAGTTTCATAATTAAACTATGGTAGAGAGCTGAGTATGATTTTTTTCAGTTTTCCACTTTACAGTGCAATGTAGTCAAAATGGACGTGAAGAATTTATAACAATATACATAAATGTGTAAGTCCAACAAACTTTTTCAGAGAAAGCAAAATACTTAATTTAAACTTCATAGTGTTGATTCGAGTGCTTTCATTTGGGAAAAGTATGTTACAGGTATGGGACCCTGTAGGAAGAAGGACACGGAGTGGAAGGAGCTCCAGATTCTGCAGTAAGAGTGTGGAGGGCTTGAGGCCCAACCATACTAGCTCCCGAGCCACCCACAGCTGATGGGAATTCCTGAGATCAGGATTTCAGGGTGTCTTTTCTATCAACAAAAGGGAAAGGGCTTCCTGGAATGCTGCTGAAGCCTTGCAGTTCTCCTGTGAATGGAGGAGCGAACTGATATCAAAGGAATTTGGCAAAATGTTATCCTTTTACAGCTGAGAACTTGAATCTGGTAACAAAAAAGAGAGAATGAAATGGGAGCCAGAGGAGGAGATAGCAGAATAAAATTAATTTTCAGCTCCTTTCAGGGTAAAAAAAGCCATTGTTAGCCCCTATACTGAAGAGGAAAAAGCACACATGTGCACCAAATTCACAGGCTGAGCATTACTTGCAGCTCTTTCGGATGATGAAAAATGTAGATGAGGTTGATAAGACAATGGAGGGGTTTCTACTGGCTGCTGCAGAATGAAGAAGTTGCCTTTCATACAGGACAGAAAGTCAAATGAGGCCCATATAACTGTTCAAAATTTATTAGAATGACCTTAGCTTTGCTTCCATGCACACTATGGTATATGACAATATAGCCTGGTGCAACAGCAGTAGTGGTGGTGGCACTTCCTGAAACATTTCCACTACTTGAAAGCCATTGGATTTGTTAAAATTTCTAAAAGGATTATAACAGGATGAACTGTTTTTTTTCCTTTACTTTCTCCAAGGCATTATAATACTATTACACAGAGCTTTTCATCCTCAAAGATCTTTACAAATCTTAGCAATTCACAGTAACTGAACAGTTACAAAAATATAATAAAACAAATTTTTGCTGTCTTGCTAATTTTTTCTCTTATTATTTGTAAGAATTAACTTTATAATAGAAATAACTTATTTAACTGGGCTGGTTCTGTAAATGTAAACATAAAACTCATTGCTAAATTGAATGTTGTAATAATAATAATGACAAATTTTCTAACTCCCTGCTATTCCAACAGTAGATGATAGTACTTTTCTCCTTTCAGTGTCCATAGCTAATTCATTGCTGTTTTATTATTTAAACCACAAGCAGGAATAACATCAAAACAAATACTACCAAATAAATCATTTAACCAAATATAACCATATCTAATATCTGTAGCAGATAAGAATACAAGGAAATAATTTTATTATTCCTCTTTTCTGTTCTGAGCAGTTGCTCTAATAACATGTAAAATTTTCACACGGCTTTCAAGTCTCTGGTGTACAACCAGGTAATTTCAATCCTTAACATTAAAGGTCCGTGCTTGCCAACTAGGGGCAAATGCCCTCTGCTGTTGCTCACTTTAATGGATGCTGAAGGCACCCACCAACTGACAGGACTGACTCTTCTGGGCTTTACTTCACATCAAAAAAAAAAGTACATTACACAACACAAGGTGCTTCTCAGTGCAACGAAAGGTATCTGGATCCAGGCCTTGATGAAGCAGTTCTGTGCACCTAAAGACTCACAAGCACCTTTGCCCACTTATTCCCAACAGCATGTGGGAAGCTCAAAGGCTGCTAGCTTGCTCCTGGAGACCTTACTGATGCAAAACGCCTATTGAAGCCGAGCACTTTCTGCTCTCAGCACTTTTACAAGTGTCCCAGTTTGAACAGTCTAATAATACTTAGCAATAACTTCTTTGAAGGCAGAGAAAGGGTCAGGCTTTTGATGGCCCTAAAACATTTCCTAACTGAGGCCTAATTCTGCAACCCTTTTTCACACTGAATAGCACTTAGCTGTCCCAGTGATGCTAAGGTGACAGCTTGCACGGAACTGTCACTGCAGAGGCAGAGGAAGGAACTGTAAAAATTAAATTTACATGTAAATTTGACTGGGCATTAATATCACTTACTCGTTCTTCTATCTTAGCTTCCTCCACAGTAAGAAAGCATTTCACATCATCAAACTGTCTTTTGCACGGGGTCCAATAAAGTGTTATGAACATTTCTTAAACACTAGAGTTTCTACTCTAAGCAGAAGGAAACTGAGGCAATACCTCCTCCACAGCAGGTGGAGTCAGAGCAAGGAGATGGGCAAGATCTTCTAGCTTCTACACAAAGACCAAAGACTGGTCTGTAGCTTACTGCGGAGTGTAGAGTCTTTGGCATGGCTGAATGAATAGCAGACTACATACCTAAAATAATAGAAAACAGGAGAGTGGCAGATCATAAACATAAAGAAGCCTGCAAAGAAAAACCCACTCGCTTTTTTTTTTTTTTTTTTTTTCCTATCTTCCTTGGGTGTTTCTAGTTTCTTTTTATTTTTTTTTTTCCTTCCTGGCAACTGATTCCAATACTGAACACTAAAGCCTGGGTTCTGGCCTCCTGGTAATAAGTAATTTGCAAGAGCCTGGTCACAGAGAGGTCAGAAAACCATGTAAATTGCTTGGATGGGAAAGCTGCCTTCACAGGAAGAAGCACTAGGTGGTAGAGAGGCTCCCTGCCACAATTTTGTATTCCCCAGACATAGTGATATAGAAAAAGACAAGAGAGCAACAGTCTTCTCCCATTGGGCACACTTCAGCTGCCGTCTGTGGCAGGGATGGATCCCAAGTCTTTGGATGCAATGAAAATGGTAGATACTGCTGCTGTAAGGGATAGAAACCACCTTCAATCTCAACACAACTTTTTTGCTATTAGGCAAGCAATTTCTTGAAACGGGGTCTTATGGCTGAACATGTTACAGTGAGTTTTACTATACGCATGGTTGCATGTATTTAACTTCTATTGTCACCTACCCAGAGAGGAGAATGACATAATACACCTTCCCGTACTGGACAAGTCTTCCTTCTGGGAGATTTACTGTAGAGTTTGAATTTAATTTCACTGATGAATTAAGTTTGAAGATATGGGGAAAATGGAAGTTTACAGAACATGCTGCAGGAACTCTTACTTGTTCAGACAGGGCTGCTCCCACCCACATGCAGAACCAACTGATGGGATTATTTGGGATAGCTCATTATAGAGAAAGGTCTAATTCATCGAGAAGCAGCATTCCTGCGTGTTTTTCACTTCTGGGTTACCCAAGAGGACATGACCCATTCCCATGGGTGTTCTCTCTTCTCCCATGAAGAGACATGCCTCTACTGCTTACTCTACAGACCCCTCAGGCAAAACAGCTGAATAAAACCCTTGGGAAAACAATAACGGGAAATACTTCACTAAGGAGCTGGTACTGCGTGATGCATACAACCTACCACCAACTAAGTCATGCAGCTTCCTTCCACGTGTCAAACAAGCAGTTCTCATTGTGTGTATTGTGAAATACACACATGAAAAAGCATTCAGCTTTGCCAACTCCATTGTTCAGCTGCATCTCAAATCCTGTTTGTTTGGTATTGAAATTATAGCAATCTTACCAAATGAGATTAAAATATTTTTACCTTACAAGATTTGAGCTCTGAATATTCTACGATAAATCTCATTATACAGACAACAAGACATAAAATATTTCAGACAGCATTATACATCGTGTTTCTGTCCAAACATAAGTATTAGGATTAAATACAGTGGCAGTGCAATAAACACCATCACATGTCCCTGCTAGGGACGTTTTTCAACCAACCTTTGAGCTAAAAAAACATGGCTGGTCTGTGCTATTTAATTAATATTTAGGCTCAAAGATCACCCCTTGCTTTTTATTAATTTGAAAAAAAAAAAAAAAGAAAAAAAGAAAAAAAAAGAAAAAATAAAAGCCTTTTCTCTGGATTAACACAAATATAAAACGGAAAGACTGTGGAATATAAAGACCATGGGTTGCATTTTGCACAGGATAGGTTCTGGTTGAATGAGATCTGGGATGTGTGCCAAATTAATAGAAAAAATCCTGTTCTTCCTCTCCAATAGCCACAATGTTCATTATTAAGAAAAGCATATGAACCACAGGATTTGATTTTAATAACACCAATGTCTTCATTAATCTGTACTTTCCATTTAGCCTCATTATTGAGTAAATGCTGAGTTAATGCAGCACCTATTATTGTTGGATTTTCCATGAAAAACCTCCTTTCCCTCTTCTTTTTTTATTCATTCAAGGACTATCAGGTGTGTGTGTCATGTTTTTAAACAGGCCGTCTGCTGTCAATGGCTGTTTTCTTACCTCAGGTCTATGCAGCTACTCCAGTAATGTGCAGTCTACAATGCAGACAGTAACAACAACAAAACAAAACAAAACAAAACAAGAAAACACCACCAGCAACAAAAGTCCTTGATAAAGGGAACAAAACCTTGATAAAACCACTTCTAACCAAAACCCATATTTGTTTTGGTGTTGTTTTAAATGCTGTCATGTCAAGGAGCCTCTTACTATCACCTGCAACTGAGATGATCTTTCCTGGATGCTACATGTGGCCTCCTTCTAAATCAAGATTGCTGATGGCCAACAACGCTTTGTATCTGCTGAACAAATAGTGGCCTTTTGTCCAGCACAAGTTCCTAAACAAACTTAATCTCTCTAACACTGTGACAGATGACATTTAGATGTCCTTGTTACCCTTAAAATGAGTTTTATTGACAATCAGAGAACAAAAAGAAGGCCCAGATAAAGCCCAATGTTTTATAGGCCTGCTAACAACATCTTAGTTCTTAGTGCAGAGGGTGCAGAGAAAGCCTGGAGTTGCCCCCATTTTCCCCTGCTTTGCTCTATCACCATGACAACAGATATAGAAATCACTTAGTGACTCCTAGAAAGAAAACACAGTGACACAGTACCCCTTGTATGGCGAATCAAACTAAAGCCTGCATTCAAATGGCTATTCAGCATGGGCATTCATGTAGAGGATGGGGTGGATTTTACACAGGTAACAACAGAAAGGCCAGCAAGCACTCCAGCCACAGCATATGGTAAAGTCTCTGTTTAATTAATGCATCCTCAATAGAATTTATCCATTTTAAATTTGTTTTCTTTTACTTGAAACATCATTAATGTAAAGGGCAACATTAATCAACAACTTGCAACCTAAAAGAGCATTAAAAAGTGATCTTAACCCCCTCCCAACACACACACACACCGCAGCAGAATCTTTCCAAGTACTTTTGCTAACTGCATCTGCTTCCAGGCAGGCTGAGGGCTTCCTCGGAAGGCAAATCTAGAGAGGCCTCTACCGGCCAGCCTGGCAATGTGCAACTTTCCTATTTTTAGTGGACTTGGAAAAGCAAGCATTGAAATAACTGCAAGCTTTTATCTTAAAGTTGCACACAGAACGAATTACTGATAAATATATTGTGCAAAACATGGGATAATTGTGCTTTTTTGAAGCCTACCATGTATAGTATAACTTTTTTTTTTTTTTTTTTTTTTTTTTTTTAAATAAAATAAAATAAAATAAAAAATAGGAAGACTCTAAAGATTTATCCTGGCTGTGATGTATTTAGTTCTATGACATTTTCAGACATTTTAAGATTATAGGCCTAAAAATTAATTGGCAATCATTTTTCTTTGTGCACGGGGTTCACCTGAAACTTGGGACTTAAAGCCACCTATATTTGAAAATGTTGTAGGCACGTGGCATTTTATACATGCATTTCTCACAACTAGACTAATACATATATCAAAGCTCAGAGAAATTAAATAAAGAGCACAAGAAAAGGAAGTTATTAAATGATAGAGGAACCCTGCCTCTCTGGGCTTTCCACAGTGACAACACAAAGACAAAGAACTTCAAAATCTCTCCTCCAGGTTCTTGGAGGTAAAATTTAATATTTTAACAATGGTCAGTGTGCTCTACGCAAATATCAGTAGTTCTGAAAAAAAAAAAAAAAAAAAGTGTTTTTGCATTTTCTTCAAAAATATGAAGCATGTTTGAAGATATTTAAAACTAATTGACTTTCTTTTTTTAATTCCTGGAATTCACATGGCCAAATATCAACCAAAACCATGGGAATAAGAAATAGTTACCTAAGAATAATCACCTATTGCTTCACTTGCAGGAAACTTCTTAACACCTAAACCCATGGAAAATGGGCAAATTGACAGATCTAGTGAAATGAATCCCTAGGTTGAAGGCTGAAAAATAACACTGATACAAATAAAGTGCAAAATGTTGATAGTGAATATAATTAACCCTGGAAGCACTTACCTCAGGCTGTAGTAGGCTTCTCCAAAATCTAAGCTTAACTTTTAAAGATATTTTTTTCCACAAAATAGAATAGTCATCCTCGTAACTCCTAATCTTAAAGCTAGTTAATATATTTATATATATATCTTTTAAGTCTGCACTGAAGATTATTTGCATTATAGTTGTAGTATAGAAAACTTTCAGTTCTTGGCTGATCTATAAATATATCTTTTTTTTTTTTTTTTCCCTAAAATAAAATGATTTAGTAAACATAGAGTACTATTTACCAAAATCTTAACATTTACACAACAAATATCACATCACAAATTTATTCTCCTTCACCTCAAAGAAATAGGGGAAAAAATGTTATATTGTTACAATTTCTCTCTGATCCAATATAAATTAGAAGCACTTTGGGAATAGGGAAATAGCTACTGCATCTAGCCTGGATTTACATGTATTTCTTAAGATACTCAGCATTCAATTTTTATTTATTTTTTGTTATTGCTAATTTCTGCATTTGCCCATACCTTCATATAAAAAACAGTTAATTTTACCTGTGATTACCTTTCCCCAGAAGGGCTGGAGTGGGGAGGGGAGATTTAATACAGGTCAATTCCTACCTGATGGTCAATGCGGTCTTTAAGAAACAAACAGCAGCTCTGGAGCTCACCCTGCCAGTCCCAACAGTGACACCTCCTGGGGCAAGCGGGCTCCAGACAGCTGCACGATTTTCTTCGCTTTGAAGTACAGTGAGAGCTCCCCTCTGCAGAACTGCACAAGTTACAGTCTGGGAGTTTCTTTGAAAAAACTTTTTGGTACTGAAGCACTGCAGGGAGGAAAAGGAACAATCCTGTTTAATTACATCAGTTTAGCGAGGAAAGCACAAGGAGCCAGCAGCCATGTGGATGAACAATATGACACATTAATGGTATCCTTCGGATATTTCATTTAAAAATTTGATTCAGTTAGGGAAATATTGGTCCAGAAATAGTTTTGCAGTACGTCCAGCAAGTGCATGGCAAACATTAGCCACTACAGCTTTTAAAATTATTATTATTATTATCTTTTTTTTTTTTTTTTTCTTTTTCTGGTTTTTGGTGCTTTTGTTTTGTTTTGATTTTGTAGTACAAGTTCACCTATGAGAAAAAGCTAGAAAAACTTAAAATGAAAATTTCTACAGGATGCAGGCCATTTCGTAAAAGATATTTAAAAATGATAGGCCAAATAGCTTAAAATCTACAGGTCCTGCAATCTCTCCATAACAGGTACGCATCTTTGAACAACAGGAACTGAGTGAACTTATGAGAATTAGACTTTGTAAGAACAAGACAAAATGTCCTGAAAGCAAATTGATAATAGCATATTGGAGGAAAAACATATTCTAAGTATGCCTAGATTTAGAATTCCCTTTACCCATCATTCTTCATGCACTTAAGATAACCAACCAAACAAAACACACACATACATAAACAAACAAACAAACAAACAAAAGATGCAAATGAAAAACAAGACCACTTCTTTGCAAGAGGAGCCTTTTCTTCCTTTAGATTCTTGCAGTACTAATGAATAAAAATATCACCAACCAGTTCACAAAGGCCAAAATATCCACATCGGTCTTTGATGTCAGACTAGTAAAAATAAATTTTAAGAATCATACATTTTCAGGACTAGGGACTGTCAACATTTCATAGAGGAATCTCTGGCATGTAGTAATTTCCCGACAGAGATAGAATTACACAGATTTGGTGACATCAAAGTGTAAAAAAATCTCTCACAAATTGGTTGAGAGGTTTTATTTTATTATTATTTCTAGTGAGTTCATTATTTCTATTTAAAAATCCAAAGAAACAGCATATAGAGAGACAAAAAATAAACATTTTCAATGTGTAAATTTCCAGGAAATGATTCTGTGGACAAAGGATACACTATTCCAATCAAATCTAACGAGTGATCTCTCAGATTTCTAGTAACTAGAAAGCACATAGAGCACTTGGAATAAAAACAACACAAAGCAAAACCTCTAGAGATTTGTTTTTGCAGGTAAAGCCACAATAGAATTTTCCGCATTTTTACTGTAATCATTTGATAAATATGCAATTTACTGATTATAATGAAAAATACAGAATTAATAAACTGGAAGTTAGAAAGCCACAAAGGAGAAGTTAATCACTATTCAAGGAAGGTATTTTTAATACATCTGTAAATGTAGTAGAACACACTGGATAAAAAAGGGAAAAAGTATGAAAACACATTATTCCTTGTTTTGCTAAAAAGCCCAAGAGCCTTACTTCCAAATATCTTATTATATTACTTTTATAAACATTCTTCTGATTTTGTTCAATAAAATAATAAATATATAAAAGAAGTACTGTATATTAGCTACATAGTGACATACATATCCAATAAATGGAACAATTTTAAAAAACATTTTAAGAGTTGTATCCATGTGTTTAATACAGAATATGCACAATGACTTATAAATAACTTATTTTACATTCTTTTTAAATTTTTAAGGCTTTACTGAGTTGCAGGTAAATTGGAGGGAAAAAAATCTCCCACTTCTGCCTAAAGTACAGAAATCTTCATTAGTCGTATTTGAGATACCATATTTACTTTCTGATGGTGTGATGTTGTTAATACATGATAAATTTGGCACAATTAAAAAAAAAAAAAAAAAAAAAAAAAAAAAAAGTTTGCAAAAGACCACAGAATTCAGCAGCAGAGATAAAAGATGGGGGGGTGGGGGGTGGGGGTGGGGGTGGAAAGGACGTGACCTGGCCTTGGGCCTAGCTGCACATTTGTGATCAATATTAATGCTTAAGGAAGCCAGCAACTGCAAAATGGATGAAGTTTTCCCAAGTACCTGAAGTAGTAATTCACCTAATGTCTACAACAGCCCAGAAGGAGATACCCTTTCTGTATTTGAAGAGCCCATTTATCCATTTCACAGGGGATTTGTGCAGTGTAAAGCTCCAGAAACCCCATGGGCTGGCGGAGGGAGATGGCATCCAGCCACACAGGGCAGCCTAGGCAGCCCATCAAGAGCAAAGGCACAAAACAGAGCCAGAGGCAGCTCCAAGGCTGCCAATAACTGCCTACAAAAGCTGCCAATGAGCCAGCAACTGCTTGTGGGAAAATACCACTTACCCATAGCATCTGGGTCCCATGATTACTGTCCAAAGAAACACAGACTGGTAAGATAATGGCAGGATAAATAGAACTTCTTTTCTCCTATCTCTTCCCTTTTACTCCTACAGATTTTTGACACCCCCTCAACTTGTGTGTGTGTGTATAAAAGCAAAAATTTGTGTTCTTTTTAATCCTTGTGTTACTCATGAAGTAAAATGAGTCTTCCTGCTTCATCTTTAAAAATAGCTTTTGCACACTTCCCCTGGCTCATAGTGGGGCTATTTGTTACCATTATTGACATGTTTGTGGTGAGCTGCAGGCATGTTTACAGCAGAAATGAAGTCCCTCCTCTCTTGGAGGTAATCCTGGGGTGTCTAAAAGGCTCACAGGAGTCCTTGACGTGGATGCTCTAAAATGAATTTCTGTTCCCATACAAATATTATTGTCTCAGCATCAAATACTTATATTTTCTTCGATTTCAGGAAGGGATCAGATGCAAAAATTCATGGCAGTCCAAGAAGAAAGCCCCACTCATGGTCTCTGCTACTGGGATTGAGAAAGAACACGGGAGAGAAAAGGAAGTGCTTGGCACTTTCCAGTTGCAGTATAACAGAATGAGAAATGGGGCTCTTGCAACAAGTAAATAGGGCTAAGTGAGAATTGGCTCCCTAAGGTGAAGGGTGTAAAAAATGCTAGAGAACCTAAAGGACAAAAATGTCTTATATATATAGTGAATTGGCCTGAACTTCCTTAAATTACACACAAGGTTGCCCAGGAAATTTTACTGTCATTAGCTTTTGGTCAGAATTGATAGATTTCCATTTCCATGCATTATCTAGTCACCGAAAGGGGAAAACGGTTTCTATCAAAAATATACAGCATTATCATCTCACCAGCATAGGCTGCTTTTTCTTGTAGAAATTCATTAAGAGAACTGGGGTTTGTACTTTTGTACCACACTGAAACAGACTTGGACAGCAGCTTGTTAATAACGTCCGGTTATGTATAACATCTATGGGGTTCTGCAATGTCTGGGTGTTAAACAAAACATGAGCTGACATCATTCTGTGGATTGTGTTCTAAAAAATATAGTCTTGTGGTGGTTTATAGGGAAAAAAATCACACTGCTTTTTGGTGAACTGCTTATAAAATGGCTGAAGAGAACAAGTTGTTGTTCTGTATAGATTTTGAAATTGGGCAAATCTCTATCTCTGCATGCACAAATTCATGTTTATAAACAGAGGTCTACACTAAATATTTTATTAAAATATCCTTCCTGGTAAGGAATAAGGAGCTTAGAGTAATATAAACAAAATTTATAGAAATATCTGTGGGCTGCAGATATATTTAAGAGCATAACCAGCAAGAAAATATTCAAGAGAGACTATCAATAACATAAGAGGAAAGTGTAAGCTGGATTTCCTGTATAATAAATGGAGCAATCTGGATTTAATATCATAATTAGTTTTTTTGTTTGTTTTTTAAATTGCCACGGACAGAAAGGTGTTTGATTCCATCAGTGAACTCTTTTGATAGATGGGCTATTTGATTGAATGGTGCTGAGAGATCTTCATTTCTATTCCTGTGCAAACTAATGAATTCCAAAACTCATTCAAAATGTATAGCATTATTTATACTTTCATTAAACAAATCAGAAAAAATTACTACTGAAGAGTTCAGGCTGCTGCTTATGCATTGGGTAAAGTCTACATTCAAAACCAGTTTTACCTCCAGTGTGAGGCTGAGCTCAAAAGGTACCGTACACATAATTGGCACTAGGCAGCCTTGTACTTGGAAACAAGAAGAAAAGTATATGTGAAAATGAATTGCTTTTAGTGAATAAAAGTGCAGAATGCTGAGATACCTGTGATGTTTTATGCGATCCTCATTTTCAATACTGTAGAAGGATGGGTACAGAAGATTGTGTTTGATAACTCTGAGTATGGTCAAAATTAAACACACCTTAGATAACATTATGTGTGTGCGAAGAGATGCTGAGCTAACTCTGTTTTACATTAAGAAAAAAAGTTAATAGTTATATAAAGACATATTAAAAGGTCACAGCTGAAATCAGACTTTATATACAGATTTTCTATATATTATCTTGTAGTATCATAGTGCTGTTTCTAGAATTAAAAAAAGGTTTTATTTGGTCATTTTCATAGCAAGTTAGTATGCAGAATATTTTGCTTGCTTTTTCCATACACATTCAGTTTATAGGCTTTTTTCCAATTATCTTAGTGTCTTCAATATTTAGTGGCACACAGCTCTTGCTTACATTCTACATTTCCTTATTTCATTCTAATTACTTCAAAACCTTATACAGAAGCTGCATCATAACATTATTTGCTTCTACTTGACTGAAAATCATGTACATTTTCTTGAACTTGGGAATATTTTTAATTTTTAATATGGAATTGCTTAAGAAGGCACACCATTTGAGCAGTTAGGCCAAATGTTCCAAAGAAAACATGCTACCTGCATTTCAGGACAAAAAGAAGCATTGAGGCTTACTTATTTTAGAAGAAAACCAATGCCACTTCACCTTTAACAATTTTATTGTTTCTACATGACCAAGAAAAAAATGTAAAAATTCTCACTAGTAAAGCAAGGAATATATATTCACCTTGAAAAAATAAATGGTTTCCCTAAGATACATTGTTTTTTTTCTTATGGAAAGAGAGTTATGCTTTTATACAGGCAGGCGTTGCTTTTCTCTTAAGATGCCAGCTGAAAGTGCAGAGAACTAGTTAGCTCCACACACACTCCATGTTCAACCTGTATTCTTTGGAATAACTGTCCAAATTTTATTAGGATTTTCTTATAATGATGTTATATGATGTTCTTGTGATATCTGCATATGTAGAGTTCTTAATATTGATTTACTATGTCTTTTGCCCATCCTTGAGCAGCGTAGATAGCAATTACAGCTGTTGGTGGTATCTATTTTGTCTTTTCATAATTGTCATTTCTGGTTCTACTTAAGATTAAAATATGAAAATTGCATCACGTGCACATGAACAGGGCAACAGCTAAGTTATCAGCAGTATCATGGCAGCAGTATCATTTTAAACACCTTCCTCTCTATCTTGTTTATGAAAACTGCATACTGCAACATAAACTTTTAGAAGGAATATGTCATCGCACAAACGGTCCTGACAGGAAGCCCTCATTCAGATCATTAATATTTTCCCCCCAAAATCATCAGGGACAGAGAAATACCTGTACAGCTGCACCAGATGTTTCTGAATAGTTTTGCTTGGCTTGCTGTCTGAGATTGATCAGTTCAATGCTGATTCCTTAGCTACATCTAAAATCACTTACAGGCTTCTTATTGCCAGCATTTTGCTCAGCTGAAGTTGCAGAGATGCTGTGGAACACACGCTGTCTTAATTGCACAATGGATTTTTAAAAAGTGGTAAAAGTAAAAACTAGCATTAATATTAAGTTACTGTTCATGCTCCCCAATAATTAACATAAATCATATTCCAACTATATGCTTGGATGAGGGGTGTGTAATTTATACAAAGAAACAGCAGAAAATATTTTCAAACTTCAAAAGGTTTCTATTTTTAGAGAAACAATTTTCTTTAACACTAGAAAAAGGTATCTTGTTCAGGGCTGGCCTGGAGTAGGTTTATTTACAATCTGAGATAATGGAGAGTAAACCTCAGACATAACCTCCTTGCAAGCATTTACGTTATCTACCAATCCTCCCAAGCAGGGCATTTGATCACTTGTCAGTGAAGTTAATCTCCTATTAAAAATGAAGTTGAACAAAGAAAAATAGAGCAAGAAGCAAAGAGTAGGTATTTCACTTTTGTTGTTGTTGTTTTGTTTTCTGGGAGGCTTTTTAAAAACATTCTGGCTGGTATTTTAAAAGATCTTTTGCACACATTTGGATATAGATGAGAACAATGAGATAACCCACAATAATTAATATATATGCAATCTATAGCGTACATTCCTTTCTTATTAGAGGCTGTGGGTTTTTTTGTTGCAATCTAGCTAATAAAGGCTTTCTTTTCCACAAGAGAATTTTGACAGGGTTGACTCCAGACGGCTTTCCAGCTGAGGTCTGGGGCCTTGCTGAACCTTCAAAATTTTCCCATTTGAGCTGCATCAAAGTGAAGGAAATTCAAGGATCACTAACGTCTCAGATGGTAGCACTTGCCCTAACAACCAAGGTTCAGGAATTCTTTGGAGCAGGCCGAGGTCATTTTTCTCCCCTTTTCTCCTAATGCTTTTCTCTATTAATCAGAGCTCACAGCTCAGATTGGTCTTCAACTTCCTCCCAATCCTTGCTAAGCCTGTCATTTCTAGCTATTATTTACTTTAATGGACTTTGGCTGATCCCTTATGAAGCTTTGGATCTGAGAATAATAAGGCTGGAGAGTAACGGGCACAGACATGGGTGTGGGTTTGCCTGCAGATTAACCGTGGCAGATGGGCTTTATTGCGGTTTCCTGTGTGCCGAGTGTTGATTGAGAGGGTATAATGAGAGAGGTGGTGTCTGCACAATGGCTGCAGCCACTTCATTGCACCTCGCGTCTAAACAACCCCATTTTTCTAAATCTTTGGGTTGTGAAATTTTAGGAAGTCAGAGCACAAGAACAAGTACAAAAACAACTGTAAATAACCATGAATGTTAATCCAACCCTAATTGGTCCCTTCTTTCATTATGGGTACATTTTGCTGAGCTTTTTCCCCCCGCCCCTTTTCTTTTAACAAATTAATTATATGGACAGTGATGCATACAT
Source organism: Nettapus auritus (assembly GCA_011076525.1). Taxonomy (NCBI): domain Eukaryota; kingdom Metazoa; phylum Chordata; class Aves; order Anseriformes; family Anatidae; genus Nettapus; species Nettapus auritus. Next base: position 287,404 of record CM021773.1, on the reverse strand, counting down.
TTGACTTTTATAACTTTAACACAAATATTACTTCATATCAGCTTATATCATTATTAATATTAATGTCACATTAGTTTCTGCATTATTAACATCAGCAGCAAAAGCTTACCTTGCAATCATCTTGTTATGCTTTAGGTTTTTGTCATCTTGGGGAAATTTGTTTGAATTAAATTATCTATTGTCTAGAGAATATCAAAAATAACAGCAGGAAAATCGCTTATATCTGGCAAAATGTGTCAAAAATGCTTTTCTAAGTCTAAACACCATTAACTTTCAGCAGTAATAAATTATTTTCAGCTATATGTACTATCAAAAGATCTTTTACAAATTCCCCATTTTAAAGATTTTACTTAATTCCTCCCTTTCACCAATGGATTAAATCACAACTATTGATTCTTTTTTTCCTTTGGGGCTTTACCCATCTGTCCTAACACTTTCATCCCAGCACCCCTTGGGCTGAGAGAAGTGTTCTACAAATGAACCAGTGAAAACCTGGAGAAGATTCCAGGTCAAGTTTGTGTACAAGAGTTTAATTTTTTTGTGACAGTCTTCCCTTACTGCAGATGAAAGTTTCCACACAGAGCCACACAAGCTAGCCCCACCAATTATCCTCCTCCTTTGAAAACCATTATCAAGTTTTTCAAAACTTCTTTCATTTCACTGTTGTCACTCGATGAAAAGGAAACTAACCACCATGTCAAGACAACTCGGCTGCCTGGCAACCAAGGGCCATATTTTAATTCTGACTTGCTTCTGGTCTTGACTAATGGAAAGTGACTATGTTAAGCCAGTCAGAAGAGTTGTTTGTCACTTCTGAAATGCAAACAAAACTATATTGTTTCAAAAGTCCAGAGTGTGATTGATGTAAAGATTTACAGTAACATCATTAATTTGCCCTTGTGTTTTAGTGGAATTGATGCCATATCTTTTCATGGTTTATTAAATGCTTTGTAATAGTCCAAATACCTGATGCTTTTTGTCCCAAAGGAACTAAAGAGATTTTCCTTATGCAAGAAAACTGGACTCCAAATTGTGAGACTTAATGATGCCCTTCAGCATGCCTATAATTTAATACAAAACATTGGGCAAGAAACAAGTTAACTAAAGCTTGTTCAGACAAGCTTCCCCACCACTGTGTTAATTTTTTCCCCACTTCTAATAACAACACAAAAAGTTTAAATTTTGCTCTCCACCTCTTTCACTATATATGCACCAACAAATACAAAACATGTATATTGCACCAAATTGTAACTGAAAATATTGTAAGATCAGCATTGATTATCCTGACAACATATGACAGATTCAAACATGTTTTAACAGTTTGTTTTCAATGTTATCTAAAATAAAATCCACCCTAAGTACAATTATATTGTAAATTATTTTTGTAAAGGCCAGATTGATTTTTCTAAGAAATTAATGATCAGAAGAGGATGAATGAATCTACATACAGTTTTTTCCTCAAGAACAGGGGTACAGACTCACACACTCTCCTTGCATATATATCATTTTTGTTATTATATATTCAAAATATGTGCATGTGTGAACATATATATGCACACACAAAAATATAAACAGAAAGGAAACCACTGTTGTTATAGTTTATGTTTGATTTCAATAGTATAAACCACTTTTCAAATGTCTATTATTAATCGATGCAATAATATGATGAATATTCGGGACAGTAAACATAGTATAGATTTAGCAAGTATACCCTTATGTTATACCCTATGACCCTTATTCATTTTTAAAAACAGATAATTATAATTGAAGCATAGTAATATATGCTGTCATCACAGTTGCCATGTAGGACTCTTGGGAATGGTCCATGAGGTACCCACCATGTCAGCTGCCTGGGTAGAAGCTTAGAAATTTTGATGGAGGGAAGGTATATGTGGGGAAAGAAAAGCAATTCAGCCTGCTTTGAGTCCTGATCCTTCTTGGTCCACAATAGATGGTGATCCTGTTCCAAACATTCCTGATAATCAAGCTATTGTATATATGATTTATACGATCTGAAGAGAAACCAGAGTATATTTACTCATCTCATGCAAAACAAAACCTCTGCCTATTATCTTGAACTAATGACATGTGGGACATTATCTCCCATATTATCTCTCCCTCCCAGCCAAGCAGTCCAAATGCAGTGGTCAGCTCAGCACCAGCACTGTGCCCTCCAATATAACAGGATAATGGATATTGATTTCAGGGGGCTGCAAAGAGCTATCATGCGGATCCAGTCCCCAGAGTAGGACAGTATTGATATCAGTGCCATAAGCAGCTGTCAGAGCCAAACAAGCAGTCTTTTAGCTGAGAACCGTGCTGCAAGAGGTCAAAGAGCCTGGCAGAGGACAAGCAGAGACAGTCCTGGGCTGATAATGCTGTTGTTCTCCCCATATAGCCAGGCTCAGCAGGGAAGGATGCAGCACCTCTTCTACCTACCCTGAGCCCATTGGTGTGATGATGCAAGGCTGTGCCTGGAACCTCCCTTCCATGGTCAGAAAGCACCAGGATATGGGGTCCTCCTGGGAAGGGTAAATCCCATTCAGGAGGCTGTGAAAGTACAATGTTTTCTCGTTTGAGTCCCAGTCTTAGCAGAGACCAGTACAGGACTTTGAAAGAATCCTGAATAATTTGCACCAAAGCACTGAGGCCTTAGGGCTTGGGTAAATAAGTGAATTCCACTTAATGCTGATCATAAGAAAAATGGTAAATTATATGCATAGATTTGTTAGGTAGATGAAAAGTAAGGATGTGTGCCTGTCCACCTTCCAGAAAATAAAGATCTCTGCTAAGGCCTGTTACTTCAGGATTTCTCAATGCACGATTAAGCTGAAGCATTAGTGACCTCAGGGAAGGAGGAGGAGAAATAGGAAGGGAAGCAGCTGCCCAACCCTTCCACTGAGTGGAAGTCAGGACTGGATCAGACACAATAACTCCATTGACCCAGGAAAATAAAACTACATTCATTCAGAAAGGTTATCTGATCAGTCTAAGTCTGGATATTAGGTCAGTGAATTACCTCAGTCGATTGCTAGTCTCAGCAAGTCCTTCATCTCCAAGAAGGAGCAAATTAAGAACATGCACATTCCAGATCACAGCATTTTTACAGTCCCCATTATAGCCAAAAAGCAAAATCTGGGTGTAAAACTGTCTCTCTATAGCCAAATTACACACAAAGCATGTTGTAAATCAGCTTCACCCCAGGGAAGGCGAGCTGTAAACTACCTATCATTTTACAGAGCTACATATAACCATCATGGTGGAGGAAACATGAAAAGGTCAAGAGATTTTTCTAAACTACCTACGTCTCTGGAGTAGCTCAAGAAGCCACATAATCTAAGGTCCTCAGTTAGTATCTGTGTCTGCTGTTTTTTTCCTTAGGGAAATGAACATGTAGCTTTCTAACTGCCTTCAGCTTCTGCTGAATTAAACACATTCCAGCATCTCTAGGCAATTGCGCTCCCCCTTGCATTCTCATGGGTAATTCTTATGGGCGAAAAAATACGTAACAAAGCCCTCAGCTGACAATTTGGGAGGCCTGCTACTGGTTATTGCCATCAGTTATTTTTCAGCTGATTCAAAGATAACACAAAGACTGAAAGCTTGCAGCTACTTCTTATGAGAAAACAGAGTTTGCTCAGTCAAAACAGTTCCTCTTCATCCTGAGGATTACCCGAGAGTTTCCAGTAACCTACTGGACACCAACTCAAAATTAAAAAAATAAATTAATTCATTAATTTTAAAAAATATTTATTTTTCTTGCAATATTCTATATTCCTTTCCAAAAATAAACATGCAAATGAAATTGCAGTGCAACTGACTGAAACTTTCTACAATTGCTCCAGGTTCATAAACATTTCATGAACTCAGATTAAATTTCAATTACAATGCAAATACTTCTATGAGCAGCAGAATGAAAGATGCTTGTTCTACCCTGGCTTTGTATGTGTAGTCAGGTTGCTTGGGACCTCAGGAGGTACAAAGCTCCAACTGAACATGCTGCCCCAGGTGGGACATTCTCTGTCTTGCAAAGACTGCCAGAATCTAAGGAGCCTTTCCAACAGTGAGAACGACAGCATTTCTGTTGAAATCTTCCATTTCAACAGAAATACTTGGCCAGTAGATTCACTATAGGGCACAGCCTGACACAGATATAAAAAACATACAGAGATCTGTGATCATAAAAAGACAAAACAGGCTGAAAAATATTTTGGAACAGTCAGAAGCAACAATAGGGGAAGTCCAAGCCTACCTGAACCATTAGTTACCCTGTCTGCCACAAAAAAAAAAAAAAAAAAAAAAAAAAAAAAAAAAAAAAGACACTTCCCTGCAGCTCCTGGCTAAGCTGCCCTTTGCACAAGTTGCCTGGTTTTCCATCTGCTTCAGCTAAAGAAAGCTCTTTCATACCTTGATACCTTGTATATTGTTGCTTTCTCTCTTACAGCTGTTACTGAGCTCACCTTCTCCCCACACCACAGACACATTGCTCTTCTGATCCCTTTGCTAATTCTCATTAGCAATGGCATTCACAGCTCATGCCCCTACTCCCAGCAGGGCAGGCAGACCCTCCCCAGCCCTTGATTTCAGCTCCCTAGGCTCTCCCCAAGCCCTTCACCTCACTTCTGCCAGGTTAGGGCTCTTCAGCCGTGCTCACACTGCCCCCTGTCCCCAGCCAGGTCTCTCACCCTTCAAGTCCTTGAATCATGACTTCTTGTTCCTCCAGATGATGCACCAATGCCTCACGTTGTGCTTGTCATCCTCACATTGTATGTTCCTTTCTGCAGTGAACATAACTTATTTGTATTGCACACAGTGCCCTGCAAATTTAGGGGACTATTTTAATGTGAGATAAATAATTACTATAATTAACAGAAAAACAAAATACCTCCTGCCAATTTGTACAACTAAACACCTCTTTCCTTGCCAGATATTTTCATATTTATGACATGTACATATAAGATCCCTCTTGCTTCTGTGTAGGGACATGCATCTCCCATTAGCAGTAATGGGAATTATGTGTGTTCACTGAAGGGAGACTGTAGTCTACCCTGGCTTGTGGGCTATGCTAGCTGTGCTTTATTGGATCATATGAAGCATGAAAAATAAATAAATAAATAAATAAATAAATAAATAAATCTTTTCCTTCTTCATTGTTCAGAGAGAGAAATATGTAGGAAGCCCCTGAACACAATCATGCTTTTAATTAAGTGCTATTTGCAGGTGCAATATTGCTCCTATTTCATATAGCCATTTCTAAAAGAGCAATAACAAAAATTATCTGCAAAATAAAGTGATTAGGGATCAAAAGTAGCTAGAGTTACTAGACTGATGACAAATTAAAAAATAAGCAATTTTAATAAACCACATTTTGAAAATGTAAACATCCTTGTATGGGTAGATGCTGAAAAATACTAAACTTCATTTCACTATCAATTTTCTGATTCATCTGAAGAAGTTCATTATCTGTTAAATTGAAGGGAAGCCTCCCACAGAGGAATGCTATCTGAAGATGGATGTGTTTGTGTGTGAAAAGATAGCATTTCTTATCTGTTTATCAAAAAAGACATTCATAGACTAGTTACTATATACTTCACTACTTTGTAAATATAAAGTACAATACATACAATCATATGACAGTGGTTCATTTTTGTCATCTGGCTTTGGCACATTAATACAAATTTAGTCCAAACATCCGAAGTTATGCTGCAAGGAATGCTGCCATCTGGTTTTAATGAATATCTGGGGTCCATTTTTCAGTTAAGCTTTTCTTATTGTGTTTGTGTGTTGCTTTTTCCAAGCTATCTGCATAATTGCTTAAAGATTTTACTGCAAAATTAATATCCTCACTGTGAATGAGGGAGAAGGGCAAAAACCAGAATGACAAAGGCTGAAAGGAGGTGAAAGGCAAATTCAATTTTTCCTTGCACCATAGAAACCTCGTCAGGACTAGCTTTATCTGGTAATCCACATTTAAACTTTAACCTGTAGGGGGGCTCTTTGTGTTAGTTAATGTAAGCATAAAAAGAGTCTGAACCACTAATCAGATTAATCATATTTTGTGAGACTCAAAAGCTTCATTAAAAGGACCTCGTTTCCAAGCTACACATTTCAGAAAGGGAAAAAAAGTTGGCTATGAAAAGGAAAGAGTAACACTGAAATTCAAAATGACACAGACTGTGTGTCTCCTGGAATTAAACCAAACAGAGTATGAACTGGAACAACACCCACCTTCATAAAATACACCTTGACCATGCCAAAACAATTAGGACATTTTACTATTGAAATTTTGCATTCCCTACATTTACAAAGCTTTATCTTATGCACAAGAGAGAACTATTTATTAGGTAAATATGATAAATGTCTTCCATTTTCTCATATTTATGGAAGTCTCCCTCTCCACTGAAGTAATTATATTTCCTAAGTATTTCAGGTGACCCCTCAGAGACAAGAAAATCTGAACTTCAGAAGAATAAGAACTGGAACCTGTCATCTGTAGTCAGGTTATTTACAGCCATGCAAGAAACACCCCAGTTCCCTAAGGAGCATGAAAGTGAAAGAGCAAGACATTTTCCCAAGTTAGCACTGTGTTGTATTTGTTTTCAAAACCAGTATAACTCTGTTTTTAATAATAATAATAAAAAAAGGCACAAATGAAACTTCAGTGAGGTTTTGTTTGAGCCTTTGGAACAAAACATAGTTTAAGAGTCAGAATCCCAATCTCAGAATTTTGGACATTATGTTCAACAAAAAGAATTTGCACTTAAGGCAATGTGAATCCCAGTCAGTGGAGCTATTGTGGAGTTAGTGAACACCTGAAACCAGAGGGAACAGTGATGCAAATGAACTACAAAGCTCATACAAAGCTGAAAGTCTTACATTCAGAAGGTTATTTGACACTGAGCAAATGAAACACTTACATAAACATTTAAATACATGACATTTAGAGAGAATATAAGAGGTGGGCAAAGAAATCAAGACATGACATCACTGGGAAGATCACTTGAAGTTACAAATATCCATTTTCCAATCATGGAACTGGGGAAGTGGACTTAGTCTCACCTTTGTTTTCCAAGCAAGATGGAGCATCCTTGTGCTGATTAACAGCCAAACTGTTTCCTCGTATTTCACCATCACATTTCAATTTTTCTTTTTCCATAACTTGCCAAGATCTCTTTATGTTCCTGTAGGCTCCATGATCCTCCATGCAACAGGTAAGTTCACTCCTAGGACACTTGGTTAACCTAAAAATACATTTTAATGCATACACTGAATAACCACTTGATGTGGTTAAGCATAAATAAATATGTTTTTAAATGTCTATTTATTTACTAACTTTATCCATAATTGTACTGAGACTATACTGCCTGACATAGTTATATTGAAAGGCACTGTTCGTAGCCTGGGTAAGCAGACAGCAGGTGAGGGGAGGAGAAACCTGCAGAAAATGACCAGTCACCAAGAAATTGCCATTACACTGCAAACTGCAGAATGGACGGACACAGCTTGGGTACACTAAATCCCTCTCCCATTTTTGTGGAACCAATGTCCAGTCACTGCATGTGCTGCAGGGGCTTCAAAGAAAACACAGCAGCCCAGCTTTTCTATGCTCCACAGGCCTTACCCTGCGCACACAGCTTTATCACAAGCTTTCATTTTATGGCTGCATTTCTGAGCGTGTGCCACTTTGTGCCATTGTGTGCCCTGAGGTCTTCACTGTTTCTTCCGCAAACCAAGCAGCTGTCGAAATGTGCCTCAGCTTCGTCCAGCACACATTCCCCAGCTTTCTCTTCCAAGGAAAAGGAAGGGAGAAAAGCCAGTCAATGCCAAGGTCTTGGTCGCTCCAGTGAGGAGCTGGGATGCAGCCAAGGACAGGCTCACAGGTTCCTAGCATAGATGCAGACTATGATACCATTGAATTCCTCAGAAATTATCACACAAATCTAAGTTACTTACGAGTTGACTTCAGCACATGTTTGCACCACTGTGAATGTGGAGCAAGTGCACTGGCTTCAGCAGGACACCTCAAAGTCTAAGCCAGTGCAACCTAAAGCAGAATCTAGCTCTTCAGATAAGCAAGAAATGCTGTCCTAAAAGTACAGAAAAAAATAATTGCCTAAACACACACACACACACAAAACCAAACATTCATAGGTTTGACCTACAGATAGGACTTTAAATTGCCCAAATCTAACTCTAAAAATGAGAAAAGCACTAGGATGCATTGTTATTATTTGTCACCATTTTGTGTGGTGTCAGGTTTCCTCATCCCTCCTCTCTCACCTTGTTTTACGGTGAATTCCAGTGGAACCCACACAAACATTCTCAGAGAGCACAGCACAAACAACTATCATGAAGAATATCCCATATCAGCTTGTTATCTGAGCTGTGGTACTTCCCAGTCCATAGCAGTGCAGAGTTGATGGCATTAGCTTTCAGCAGAGCTGTCAGTCTGCTCAAACTGCTGGGGATGGTCTAGGCTTCCTGCTTGCCTTCACACTGAGCTGAGCCGGAGTTGTTCACATGCACGTGTTCACCACATCTTAGCTGAGGCTAATGACGAGTCAGGAGGAAGCAAACTACTGCAGCTCTTCTGACTACACTCCAAGTATGTTTCTTACTTTAGGAATTGGGAAACCAAGTCTCAGGGTGTAAAATCACATGCCCATGCCCACAAATGTTCGTTTTGGTGACCCTCAAAGAACTGGCCTCTTTGAACTCCATGTTTGCACTCAGTCCTCCTGGCTGTACTCCATTTGCAATTCAGCCACTGGGGTGCAGGGGTTAGAGCTGGGTGCCCTGGTTGCTCTCCCCAGAAGCAGTGCAGGTCATGCACAAAGCCTGGGTCACCTTTGTTGCCACTTGTGCTTCTACCTCAAGAGGACGCGTCCATTTCTGAGAGAGAGAACTGAAGAGGCATGCAGCAAATTTCAAAAGCTGTGGAAGGGTTCAGATTACACTCATCAGCTCATGCAAAACTCTATCTTTAAGAAAAACATTTTTTTCGTTTGAATTCTGGGCTTGGGTAATGGCATCCACTATGACCACATGGCAAAACAAACAAACAAAAAAACAACACAGCTGATTCAAGCTAAAATGTCCACATTTGTTCAGCCAGAATCTAGTAAATGCACATTTTGAAATTTGTTGTTCACAAAGATCTTAAGAATCTCTGTGAAAGTATGATGTTAGTCATATATGAATGTCCAACCCTGCTTTGCCTTAAATTTGTCAATCTGTCAAAACCCAGGCAATTGAGGGACTGCTGAGACTGTTGCCTGATAAGAAGGTCATGTCTACGTTACCTGAGCTGCATAACATCACTTGTCTCTGCTTACTGCAGAGTAGAATTTTCCCTCTTCAGGAAGAAAAGCTATTTAACACTGTCAACAATGTATGTTCAAAACCCTCTGAGATATTTGGTTGCAAAAGCCTATACTGATCTCCAATAGGCAACAACAATAAAAAAGTAACATGATTTATTCCTATTTCTGTTAGAGAAATTCTTTTTTTTTTTTTTTCTCTTTTCTGTAGTTCTAGACTCTGCACATCATTAGCTTGGCAAAGATCATCTGCAACTCCTTGGTAAGAAGTTTCCCACAAGGCTCACAATGCTCCAAGTCACCTTTGTTTCTTTTCTTCAGCCCCCCTCTCTCCAAGTTAAAACTCACACAGACCAAAACAGCACTGCTGAGCTCAGCAGCACTATGGAGGAGGAATCTGTGGCACCCTAAGGCCTGATTGTATAAAAACATGTAACGTTACCAAGAGAGTGGAGCAGGGAAAAATTCCCACGACTGCTTGGTAGGGCTTCATGCCTACCCGGCATGTGTGAAGACAGCATCACACCTATGAATATTGAAGAGTCAGACCCTCTGCTCTGTTCTGAGATCTTAAATAATGATGGGGACACAAGTATGAAAACCTTTGCACTCAGAAAGCAAGAAAAAGAAAACATAGGAAAGGTAACAATCGACAAAATTTGCATTTTTTTTTCTGTTACAGGTAATAAAGATGCATTTCTCCCTTCCATCTCCTGTCATCCTGTCATCGTTTTGTCGTCCTTGCTGCACCATCATCAAAACACTCCTATCTCCAATCTTTTAAGTACTTCCATGAAATTATGTCATCTAGTATACTTTAAGACACAAACATTACATGGCAACCTCCAACAGGGGACGAGTAAACCAAGTTCCCTTTACTGTCAGGGCTGCCCCAAACACACATCCTTTAAAATTCCTGATAAGAGTGACTCTGCACCAGGAAATGCAAAATTCATCTTAAAACCCAGTGAGGTTCTGTAGAGAAAGCCTAAACCTACACATATGGCTAGAGTGGGTTTCAGTGAATGTGATGGCCAAAAATATAGAAAAGGCTTGTTCCTTGAGTCTTGTAAAAGACCTGGAGGGGAAGAAAGAGTACAAAAGATCGGGACAGTTCCCTAAATTGTCTGGATGTGATCTGAGCCAACTCCCTGTTGTTTGGATTCCTGTTTACCCTTGCAAGGATTTGGAGACAGTTCACCAGAGAATCCATTGGTTTGCTATATTTCAGAATGTTATTTCAGCTGGGAAGCCACTGGACAAGCTACAAGCAATTTTGCAGCTGCAAACATGTATAATGTCTTGGTTTTTTTTTAGTGACAAAGTGGCATTGTATTCTTGAGACATTATCATGCTGTAGTACAGTGTTTTATTCAGATGGTTAAGGTAACAAAATAATAGTTTTCTATTGCCTGAATTGCTGTTGAACCAAACAGCTCATTTCTCTACCTCGACATGAAGAGAAATAAGGTATTTTTCCAGTGTTTGGCACCAAAACATATAGTCTGCCCAGGGAAGTGGTTGAGTCCCCATCCCTGGAGGTCTTTAAAAGACGTTTAGATGTAGAGCTTAGGGATATGGTTTAGGGGATGATTTGTTAGTGTTAGGACAGAGGTTGGACTTAGTGATCTTGTAGGTCTCTTCCAACCTAGACTTTCTGTGATTCTGTGAAAAGCATATTTGTAGAATTATTCTAGCTATGGCTCCATCTGCATCCTGTTCCCATTAACTGTACAGAGGAAAGAGAAACAGAACTGCACAATAACAGAGGAAGGACAAGCAGACAAAAAATATACTCTTAGTATTTTCTTCTCTCTTATACAAAATCAAATTTCTAAATATAATCACCTACTGTCTCATTTAAGAGGCTGCACTTCACCCATGATGAGAAAGCACTGGAATTTGCTCTATTGAAATCATAGTTTGGGCACTTAGCTAAATCATTTTTGCAAGCTACTATCACCTAAATTACAGTTTTATGACACACTTGTAGAAAAAGAAGGTTATGCACAGTGAAACCTAATTTTAACTAGCAATGTAGTAGTCAGTTCAGTTGCAAAATTTAGCCTCTGAGGGAAAGATGCTTCTAAAAGCCACATTGTCTGGAGGAACAGATACACTGCTATCTTTCAAACTATTCTATCACAGGCCTTAATCGTAGTCAGTACTTTACAAACTGCTTTTTGCAATGAAACAAGCATTAATCCATTCTTATAGATTACACACAAATCTCAGTCACTATAGCACAGTCCCACTCTGTTCCTCACTCATCTCTTGCATTGCAATTTCCGTTCTTTTAAATGGATAAACTCTTTCCCCATGATTTGCTTGTTGTCATGTTTCACCTCTAGGTTCCACCCACTGCACACATGCAGAAATGAGGTTGTACAAGGCTAAATGAGTTGCATAAATTCATACCGTAAATTAGCATGAGGATTGAAAAACAAATTCTATTACTTTCAGTTCTATGCTTGGGCCACAGTTTACAACACAAACAGAAACTAGATGGAATGTAGACAAACAATCTGCTGCATTTGCCTGGCAATTCCTTTTTAAATGGCCATTGACTATTTACATCTCCCTTCCTGAGGGTCCAGGTTGAGATCACCTTAAGGAACCTCAGACTAAGTGCTCAAGATCAGTGGCATATTTGAAATCTTTCCCTAAAGTTGCTCTCATGTTTGGTTTGAAATCTAATAACTGCTAACCTCACCGTGCACCTGGTGATGACATGATGCTGGGATCCCTCATGTTGGTGAGCCCCATTCTCCTCCTTGGACCAGCAGCACATTTCTCTCATCTATCAGCAAGAGAGGCTATGAGAGCTGTGCCTTGGCCTTCACAGTCCAGCAGAGGATCATGTCTCTTCTGGAAAAATGTGCATTTCTAAACTTAAAAGGGCTCATGATGAATAAGCCAGAGACATTAGTGTCAGTACCAGGTTTGGGGACCTGGGTAAAAGTGTACTGAGTTTAGAACTAAAGATATGAAACAATGCCTGAATATCAAGTGTTAATTTAATATAGTATGGTACCTAATAGCCCCTTCTCTTACTCTTCTGTCAGTAACTCCCTCAGCTCTCCACACAGATAGATCTTCTGTCTTCTTGAAACAATAATCACATAGGTGAATTTTCCAGTATTTTCAATTATTGCAAAACTATTTTTCTGAACTATTTTTCTTAGGAAAACATATAAAAGGGCTTCAGAGCACCATAACCTTTAAAACATAGCAGAAGAAAACAAATATGTTCCAGCAAAAAATCAACAATTTTACTTACATAGTCAGGTATGAGCAATGATGTGCAGCTGGCTGGTGGTGGGTCACCTGCAGAAGAATTTGGAGGGTCTCTATTTAAGAACTGGGAAGTTTGGATTAGAAATGTGCCTGACTTGAGGGAGCTTTAAGCAATTAACTCTGCACATGGACAAAAGTGAAGCACAAAGAAACACTAATTGGAAGAGATCATTAATGCAATCCATTCACATTCTCTATCTATACACTCATTACCTACTGACAACAGCAGTAGGTTTTGCCCATATGAGGAAATGGACCAAAACAGCTGTTGCAGAATAAGCCATTCTTCAATAGCCTTCTGTTTGTCCCTGTGTGGACACTGTAGGAATAATTAATGCAGTTTTTCTGTTCTAGAATAATCAGTGCACTAATTATTCCAGACTAATGTATCTTTTATTCCAAAACATTTTTTTCCACAAGGGGAGCTATTGTGAAATAGCTGTGCTCCTCTGCTCAATTTCCATCTGTAAAAAGGACGTAATCCATGTTGTTGGAATAGCTGTACCCCTGGACTCTGTGAACAAATCAAATTATAGGCAAGTTCTGACTCTCCCAGTGTTCATGCTGATTTACTGAAGTAGGTGAATATACACAGTTGTTGTGAAAACAGGATTCAGACAATGAATGAGCTCATCTTTTAGGAGCTTTTCCTTTATAAAATTATTTTAGTCACATTTGCATCCAAGCTTATTACTGGATTTAATGACTGTAGTGTATATAAGCTGATGTGGTAGATGAGACTTTGCCCACTCTTTTGCAAAGTGTGAAATGCTGAAATTGGATGAGCATATAGTATAATTAGCTAATTTGTTGGGGTAGTTTTATACAGTCTACATGTTTAGAAACACTACTCATCTAGCAGTTTTTTGTGACACAAAGCAATTAAACTAGAAACAAATATGCCTAGGCAGTGACCCCACAGGGCTGTTAAAATCCATTTAAAATGAACGATGGAAATGGTGGCATCAGATCTTGCTAAGCTTGGAGAAGAGTCTCAATACCCTAGTCTACCTACCACTCTAAGCAGCCCAGCTTACCAACTTTGCAGAGTACCTTACAAAGGCAGATTCATATATTTATATATGTATATATTTATACATGTATGCATATATTTATACATATATATTTATATAAATATATAGATATATTTAATTCTACCCCTTTTTATTTATATTTTAAATTCTCTGTGGAATATCCTACTTTGTAAAATTGTATACAAGACATTTACGTGCAATAAATTGTAATCTTAATACTTCTGTGTTTCATACAGGTTGCATTGTCTCGCCATCATCCTCTACCTTTGTCTCACCAGAGGAAAAACAAATGCTGTTTGGAATGTATTTTAAAATAAATGGCATCATTGCTTAGCACATATTTTCAATAACGTTTCCAATGGACATGGGATATTATTTTCTAGGGTTTTACTGTTATCTCCACTGTCTGGCTAGGATCTAAGAAGTCTGGTATTGCTCAAAGGAGGTTCGTTGCTTTGAAGCATTCAATCCCTTCTCATAGTATCATTTTGCTACTAATTAATCAGACTTTGATCTTGAAGTTTATTTACCCAAGATACACTGTTAACCATTAACTGCTCCAAATTTATTAATAATATTTTTTCTATAATGTGTTGGAAATTGACTAAATTATACCAATTTTTATTATATTGCATACCCAGAATTCTACACTGAAAAATGTTATTAAATAGTTTCTTACTGGATGGAAATATTGACATATCCAACATATTTGTAGCTCCAAAATGCTTTGCTGATGGATTTATTTTCACATTACCAAAATAAAAGAACAAATTTGATTTGTGACAAATACCCTCTACCCTACTTAAGGCTCATAAGACAGCTTTCTTTCGCTAGTGATTCCTATAATAAGTTTTTGCTCAATTAAAGTTTGTGTTCATTTACAAGATGGACACAATTAGAAATACAAGATGTTCTGTATTCTCAGCTAAGACTGTGCTATTATCTTATGTTTCTCATGTAGTACCATAGCTGTTCTACTCCGAATTGAACTAAATTATGATTACTAGTTAAGAACTGAAAACTGCCACTTTTACTTCTTTCTGACAGTTACTTTATAAATAAATACTTTAAATTACAAAATTGTTCCCATAGAAATAGGAATTATGTTGAAAGTACCCCTCTGCTGCTGTAACGGTTTCAGATTTATTGAATCCTTCTCACTGTATTACAATAGCTCCTGTTGTTTTACCTGGCCTACAGCAATGCCAGACTCCAGCCTTGTATTTTTTTAATGTTTCAAACCATCTGGGATAAAAAACAAAAACAACATTCTTCTATCTTCAAGCTTTTGATTAGAATCAGAATGGAAATACTACGCAGAAATTTTAAAATGTCCCTTTCTCATTTCCAATAGGCTGGCTAAGAGCCATGCAGCTACATTTCAGTTTTACAGTTCAGATTTTACAGGCAAGGGTCTAATTTTATTTTATTTGTATTTATTAAAGCCAACTCTAGCACAGCAGCACAGAAGATGAAGCTTAGTGAGGCAGATAAGAGAAAAAACATGTTTAGCATTAAAACAACATTGAATTTGGAGAGACATACTTCCCCATCTGCAGCTATCCTACAGCTAGCGCTGTGCTCTTACAATCATTCTTATGAGGAAGTTTCATATCAAATTTCTCGATCTTATTGTTATAATCATTCAAGTGAGAATACAGGCTCCGGATATTGCCTTTACTACTGTACAAAAGTATGCTGAAATTTCAAGTGTTTGGATAATTTCACGATCCTGTTGCTTTAGTACTGGACTATTCTCATTTCTTTTTGGATGGAACAAGAATTTCAAAATGAAAGCTACATAATGACACTCCTCCTTACCTATATATGTGCAGACCTATCTACTCAAACCATGCCTCACAGGAACCACAAATTTTAAGTATTTTATGTTTTAAATTACATCTTCTTTCCTTTCTGTATATGTTTATGTACATTTACCCATTAAAAAAGCACATCAAAAAAATGCAGATCACAAAAATTACAGGCTATAGCATTTCTACTCACCATTGTTTAACAATATCAGAAACACAAATATAAAGCAGTAAAGGTTCCAGAGTGAAGAAAAGCACTGACTTTGGTTTTACACAATAAGTGACTCCAACAGCCACTTCTGCTACACCTAGAGCAAGCCACAGCATTTTCTATTTTTATTATTTAATTATTTTTAATTTATTAAGCACTCTTACAAAGTATGCAGGGAAGAGAGGGCAAACCTGCTACTGCTTCATTCTTACCCAGCACCTCGTAATCTAAAGCCAGCTACTACCCATTCATTTTAATTGTCTCACTGAGGTCAAAGGGATTGTTGACTTGTCCCAAGTCAACAATGCCTAAACTGGTCCCAAATAATAAGTAAGAGACCTAAATGATACGTAGAAATTGTTCCAAAACAATATAAGCAAAACCAGATCAGCTGCCTTGCCACTTACTCCCATGGAGATTCCAGAAAAGCATTGAATTCTTTCTTTTCATTTTCATTCTTGACCATTTTTTCATAAGCACAATGGCAGGAAAATCAACTGCCAGATGGTGAGCTGGGGTATCAGCTATTGGATCCAAAGGTATACTGAAAGCAGCCAATATTCTCAAGCAAAGACATTTAATGATGTTTGAAATTAAAAGTCCTCTATTTTTGGGAAACAGTAACATAGAAGCAACAAAATGGACAACTGCGAAGTGGATCCACAGAGATGATCACTGTGCAAGCTGAGATCAGAAGACACTGAAATAAACTCACAAGAGCCATTTAAGCAGTGACTTTTGTTATAAATTACATACACAGAGCAAGTCCTGAAGATAATCAGCTTTTCATGCCAGGTGGACAGAAAGCCTGTATATAAATCTATGCTGAATCTGTCAGAGGTATCTTTGGCAGTTTTGTTTTTGTTGGTTGCTTTTTTTGTTTCACTTTGTTTTTGACATTCTTGTCCCTGTTTTTCACTGGTATTCCCTTCTCAAAGCATTACAGAGCACTTTCTATGTTTTATCCCTTGCCACCTTTGCAGATGCATTCAGAGTGTTACACATTACCGAAATTAGCCCTCCATGAGATCCTGGCAGTTTAGAACAGCCTCAAGCAGAGAAAGAGATAAACACATATTTGTATAACTATGAAATGCCTCAGTTGAAGGTAAGCAAAGAAATTAGACTTGTAGAGTTCATAAGGGGAATGCAGATCATAAAATCAACAGACTCCCTGAGATAAAAATAATGACCACGCACTTTAAGCCCGTAACACACTGAAGATCACATGAAATGAGCTTGGCAAAGCACAATACACAAAACAATCATTTGCAAACAGCCATGCTATGCTCAGTTCAGGGAACCATTCCATATAACCTCACAGATTTCAGGATTTGTTTTATGATAGAATACATAGTGCATTTCCAAATGTACTTTCCAAACAGACCCTAACACAATCTCTGTTTACAAGTTGGGCTACTTTCATTATTGGGTTTCTTTCCCAAACCCAGATCACTCTGCCTGAGATTTAAAACGGTTTTTGACTTCTCTATTGTAATTAGGGGATTTTTTTTTTTTTTAATCACTCAAGAGTGTATTTGAACATAGCTCTCACACACATCATCACTGTTAAACAAGTAACTCAAGCAACTGCAATAGCATGGCTCCAGACATTCCCTAGTTCAACCAAAATAAACGTTCAGCCTTTGGAAAATCCAAGTACACATCCTCACATCTATTTCAAAATGTTTACTGAACTTGACAAATACAACTTGAAGATACCTCTAGACTGTGACTATAAGAAGTTTGAGATAAACCTTCAAGTTCATGGAGGAATCCAGCTTTTGTCTCCTAAATATTAGAGAAAACATCCTTTACAAACATATTATTCTGTAGCCGGTGATTGTAGAGGCTGATTGTAGCAGGTGCTTCTGGCTCCTCTCAGTCATTGGACTAAATGGACTATGTGAAATAAAATGGGTACTTGCATGCACCACCATTTTCATCTATGGACCTAACAAGCAAATGACCTTGTAAAATTACGTTCTTCCTCTTGACATCTAGTACTCTTCACAATTCTTTGCAGAGTTCAAATTAAAGATCAGTTGATGTCCAGGCATCGTACTGATTTATTTCACCAGAGAATAGGGAAGGAACAAGGTCCATTGCTATGCCCTTCTACTACAGCACACAAATACAGAAGGACAGACAAGGTGAAGGAAAAGCAGGACCGTGACTGAAATTCACCCAATGTTTTGGCTACCAGAGCTGGCTGACTATACAAACAGAAAGATTTTTCATCCCCTGAAGTGGAGCAGCAAAGGGAGGACTTCTCTGGGCTGCCAGGACACCTAGTAGGGCTTCTACATTTTGAGGCATGATTCCCTGAGGCAAAATGACTGAAGGGATGTGGCTCCCTCCAGTGCAGGGTTCTGGTTAAATGCAACACTGAGCCCTGGAAAAAGATATTAACTCAATCCTCATTTGAGCTGCCAAATGTAGCAGGAATACCTGGCAGCAGCTCCCTGCCATGCTGCCAACCATTCTAGGTACATAGCCGGCTATTTCACTGATTTCAGAAGAACTCAGAGGATTTGCAGCACAGCAGCAATAACAGTGGAGGGGAAAAAAAAATAATTATTATTATTTCTTTGCACAAATGTCTGTCCCAGACTGGAGTGAAACTCACTCAGGCACAAACCTCCAGAATTAACTACTGCTCTGTATGGCCCAAACCCAAGCTTAACTTGCTCTATAAATCAGATAATTAAACAACCAAGCAATTGCCTCTCCTACTCTCAGAATGCTTTATGTTCATGTCACAAGCAATCCTGCAAAGTCCTGATAGGTATATTCATTATTTATGATCTGCCATAATTATATTGAGCACTTATAGCTTAGCCTGCAGGAGGCAGTGTCATGTGTGGAAAGAAGAACTCATCAATGTTAATGAACTTTTGCAGGGAATTTTGAAAAACTATGATTTCACTTAAAAACAAGAAAAACAAAAAAAAAGGCAAGAAGTTTAGTAAGAACATCCGGTCTAGGGTAAAACTGGGGAAGGATGCCATTGATATTAAATATGATTTTTTACCCTCAACATTTCCAGATTTCCACTCAATTTAGTCAGAGAAATTCTTCCCCTCTAAAAAAGACTGCTAGAACATTTAAATGGCATGAGTTCAAATAAAGGACAAGAGCAGAAGACTGGACAATTTCTGTATTGAATGCATTGAATTAACCAGTGCTGTTAACAGCAAACACCCAAACTACCAGCTGTAAATCCTGGCCTCCCTTAAGCTTCCTTAGTAACCACTTCCAAATGGACCACACTTTCAACCAAAATATTTTGGGGTTTGACTTTTAATGCCCTAAAAGGAGTAATATGCGGGCAGAAAGGACCATGCAAGTGCTAGAGTTCTAACTTGGGATTTAGGAGGTAAGGACACTTTCACCACATCTTTTTTTCCATGAATTTGGGCAAATTATTTAATTCCTCTGAAGCTCAAATATCTTTGTGTAAAACCAGCATATGAACAGGATTGGTTTCCCCCACATGATAACATGAGATGCTTGACGGATA
Organism: Nettapus auritus; assembly: GCA_011076525.1. Classification (NCBI taxonomy): domain Eukaryota; kingdom Metazoa; phylum Chordata; class Aves; order Anseriformes; family Anatidae; genus Nettapus; species Nettapus auritus. The sequence continues at coordinate 268,208 of CM021773.1, read as the reverse complement.
ATACAAGACATCATAATGATTTTGGTAGGAGAACTCTAGTGTTATGGCACAGAGCTTGACTGAGCAGGAGGAAAAACAAACCAAAACAACCAACCAAAACAAACAAACAAACAAACAAACAGAAAAAAAAAAAAAAAAAAAAGAACAGAGATTTACAAGTTTGCATCAAAAGTTTAGGACAACTGCTATTTGTGAAAAGGGGAAACTCACATTTCTTAACGGAGCTACACTGTAAATTTGAACTTTTGCAGTTGTCAGTACCAAAATAAGTAAGCTTCAGCTTGGGTGAGTTACTGGGCTTGTGGGATTCAGTGGATCTCCCACATCTTTGTACAGAACAGCTGAATTGTATCTTAGAGACTGGTTCTGCAAATGGTAATCACCAAGTAGTTAGAGGGCTGTACAACAGGGTTGTTCCTGTCTTTCTGATCTTCCCCTCCAAATAAGAACTGCAGTCCTTCTTTCATCTCCTGCTGACACCTTGTAGTGTCCCTGCTCTCAGCTCTCTGCACAGACTTGCATAGACTCCACCTGTATTTCTTAATAGCAAGAGATTTAAGTAGTAGCAAGTGCCCACCTTCAGACAAGCTATCTACCACCCACCCACTGATACCACACATACAGCCTCCTTTTAATATTAAAAAGAAGAAAAAAAAAAAAAAAAAAAAAGTGATAAATCTGGATGTAGATCTTTCTTGGCATTTTTACTAATACAATTTCCATGACTGAAAATGAGAAAAGTTAGTCTAAAAACAGTATGGATACTATTGGCATATATAGCCCCATTGTATAACCTGTAGGATTATACAAAATAATAAATATTAAGGTCCAGCAGTGTAAGAAGCCAGATGGCTTTAGACAACATGGTAGTCTACGGCTGTGGTAGAAATGATGCACATCAATAAACTGGCAATACCAATAAGGCTTCAAATCTAAACATTCAGCTTTGAATTGAATTAGTGAAAAGAGATATGATAAAACAGACACTCAGCAAGGCTGTGCACAGAATGCCAGACTTAAAGTCTTAAAGTTTCATTTTTTTTTTTTTCTTCTTTTTAATAAAGTCTGCTAATTTGTATTTAACAGCACAATGAAAGGTTGGCAATGAAAAGATATTCAGAACTTAAAAGCTAAAACTAGAATATGTTTCATTTTCTTTTTATTAACCATCAGTGAGTGTTCTGCACAGACACAAGCCATGAAACTAATAATAGAGAGAAATTAATTAGATGACTGTATTTCAATCTTGGGGTTTTCTTGACATTTTATACCAAAGGAATTCAGCTCAAGCAGTTTGTAACTGACAGCAATGCCATGAAATTGCACTACAGCCTTGATAATTATCCTCTTCATTATTTTTATAATATATAAAGAGATAAAATGCAATGTTTCCCTTTCGTTTTGTAATAGTATGCAGTATAATGGAAGTAGCTGAAGGAGGATGTTTGTCTTACAATGCTGCAGTTTAAATCTAGTCACAAGGAAAGAAGTATCATGTTAATGATATACAGAGAAAAGCACTACAAGCAGCCATCCATTATATAATTATACTATACACACTGTAAACATATGGATAAATACATACCCCATACTTTTGTTACTTCCTCTCTTTCCTTAATTTTAAAGAAATGCCAACGACAACTCACCAGAAATAAAACTATATTAATCAAATTTACATAAATTTCCTTCTTTGTTAAAATCTAGTGTCATCAAAGCTTTCTGATGACACAGAAAGGGTTGGTCATTTCTTTTTTATATAGCAGATGCAAGTACTTCTGCACTACACAAGCCCAGAAAATGAATACAAGCAAGTAGAGTCCCTTTGGCTGCAGATGGAGACTTGAAAGGATTAAAGGTCTTATCATATACTATGAGTCATTTTAATTGAGTAGCAGTGGAAGAGTAACAATTCCATAATTTGGCACATTATTTTAGACAATATTCAGAAAATGTAAGAAGAGAAGACTCAGCTGGAACATCACAAATATGCACAAAGAGCTAAGTTACTGTTTCCCTGTCTACCCCAGTGTCATCTCAACTTGGTATATGAACAACAGAAGTTGGCTCCAGATGGCTACAAATGACTTCATTCTGTTACTTTAGTAAAGCAGAGTTTGAAATCAGGATAACTTCAGGAACAACAACTTTGCAGGTAGTTTTAGCAGAAGCTGCCAAATTAAGTCTGTAGAGATACGAAGCATTTAAAGCAACTGTGGAGAACAGTAATCTCCTTTCTCTGAGCATGAACTCAGGATATTCTCTTGGTGCAACACCTATAAAAGGTATCCCTATCCAAGTTTTAAATGTATCTGTTAAAATTTGTGGGAAAAATAATAATAATAATAATAAAAATATGGCTGCATGCCCAGGTATTGTATTAGTGATAAAACATATCTTTCTGCCTTTTCAAAACTATATTCATTTAAACATACATGACAGCTCTGAGCAATGCAGCCACACATATACTTTTCTAGTGAGTTTTGGTTAAATCTACAACTTCAGCCATTCAGCCATCCGTTCCTGTGTCATACAGCTCAGCTGAACCAGTTGCTTTCCAGAAATGAGGAATTCTGGGGCAACACCCACTCTGCTTTACTTGCCTCTATAGCACAGGAAGACACAACAAGAGGTATCCAGGATGGCCCTACAAAATACACCCCATACACCTTGTGTGTGCATCCACCACACTTCCAATGCATTCTCTCCATACAATCCATGTGCATGACAGATCTGATGCTTCCTTATTACAAGTGATTCACTGTGTGTGTGATGTAGGGCACACCCATATGCATGCTGTGAGTCCAGAACTGTCATACCACTGGAGATAAGCTCCATGCTAACAGTACATCTCCTGGACCCAATCAATTATTGCAATCGTTTCCAGTGACACGTTGGAAGAAAGCCTTTAAGTGTGCCTAAAGTCAAACAGATCATGAGGGGAGAATACTTTTCTGTTCTAAAACACAGTGTGATTATTCAAGAACATTCCATGCAGTGACATACATACTCCTAATGGTTATTTTCATTGGTTTGCAGTGGATCAGAATTGACTTTGATAATTCAGGGCATACAAATAATAAAGAAATACTTAGAAACAGTCAGACCTTTGAAATAATCCAAGGTCAAAAGTATCCCCTTAAGAATATATGAGCAATGTGAACTTACCCAGGAAACCACCTCACAAGGTAAATGTTTTCAGAAGACAAGTCCTTGGAAATCTTCATTGTGTCAAAAATCGAAATGAGCAAACTAGTGGCTAGTTTAAGGTATCACTCCTTTGAAATGTCCAAACTTGCTTAATTTTCAGAAACATTTTTCAGACAGTTTCAGCAAAAGTCCCATTGTTATACCCATTGTTATATACAAGAACAGCTTCCATAGCAGAAATAAAGGAATTCAAGTCAAGCCTCAAGGAAAACAAAACAAAAACAAAAGTCAAACACAAACACACATCGTATGCACACACATACAGGAAGGACAAATCCTTCTAAAAATTTCATGTGATTTAAGTACAAGTTGTCAAAATTGCCCATTAGAACAGAATCAGAGAGTGATTTGGAAATGGACAGAGGACTGAAGACCTGCTCAGCCTGCTCACATCACTTTTCAATCAGTCTATGTTGAACAGTTGAGTTTGTACCAAAGCTGACAGCAAGTGCTCACACAAATCATTTCAGCAACTTAATGAAGAATTACTAATGGTTACCTGAGAGCATCTGAGACATACTCCTATTTAGAAATGTAGATTTTGGTTGTTTTAAGAAAATTCAGACACATGGGAAAAACAGTACACCTACATTTCCAAATAATTGCCACTTGAATATGCATATGCTGTTTTCATTTGCTCAAACTGTATTTTATTTATTTATTTATTATATTATATTTATTATTTTCACTTTTTCATTGGTAATTCAATAGAATATTAAGCATATGAAAAGTTTTAAGTACATAGATAGGACCATTAAATTAGGCCTATTCACATAAATCAGTGTGAAGCTGTATTACCTAAGCACCTAACTACCTCCAAGTAGAAAAGAAATAGAGAGGTAGTTTCTAAAATTGAGAGCTTGAAGGAACATAAAGCATACAGCAGATACTCTATCAGATTTCTTCATACAGAGGCACTGCTGCAACAGTGTAGTTTCTTCAAAGAGGTAGCCCCTCCACAACACAAAAATATACAGATTTTCAAACACAGTGAAATATTTTCTAATATGAACATCCTAAAAAGGGGAAATCAATAAATTGCATGAAAAACTTCAAAGACGGACCTCCTGTCAATGACAGAGGCTCTTCAGCGATGTAAAGTCTTTGAAGAAGGACTCCCAGTGCTGGGAAATCTTTGAAGTGACAGAAAGCAGACATTTATAATTACAGAAAGGTGTGGTGTCCAGCAGAGATAGTAAAAAGATATAACTGGGGTATGTATGGGGGAGGTTGAGTGGTGGCTTGGGCCCTGAGTGACCCTGTTCCCTTGAAGCCTAAAAGCCCGCAAGGTCAACTCTATATCCATATGAAAGAGACAATTTGTGAAATGGAGAGGTGGATAGGACTTAGACACCAAATTAATGCAGCTTTCACAATTTTAGCCTATGTTTAATAAACAAGACACCTCTCTCTTTTCTCACTACCCCAGATTCCAGCACACACATCACCACACAGTCTGTTTTCACTTCCCAGCCTATAATTCCCCCAAGGGGATATCTGAGCTTGTTTTGTCCATTGGCTTGGAAACTGGCATGTACTGTGAAATGTATTATGGGGTCATTCAGCTTTAGAGAGATTACTCTCTATGTTTTTCATGGGTGTATCACTCCTTCCTGAAATTTCTACTTCCCTCTCCTTCCCTGTTTCCTGTCTATTTTTTTTTAAATAAAGTGTTATAGAAATGCAGGGAAATGAAAAAATATATCCTGGAAGAACGCTGGGCTTGGGCTCGGGAGTTCTTTGAAATCTTGGGTACTTGAAAGGGAAAATGTGAAAGTGTGATTCACAGGAATGGATTTTTGTTTTCCTGTCAGACTATGAGGTACGTCTCTACAGTGTTTTTGGAGCAGACCAGGTGGATGGATAGAGGGAGAACAGCTCACTCTTGTTCATTCCCTTTGGATCTCCACAGCTCCCGATTGTCCTAAAGCACAGGCCCAGCTCTCTTGCTTCTGTCTCAAAAATCACTTAACTACATCCCAAATATTTATTTTTAACTCCTTCCTTGCCTGTGACATGCTAGAAGTAAATCATTTACAGAAAAGTAACTGTCTGACACAAGATCTTCTGAGAAGCTGAAAGACAAGCAAGCAAATCAGCCAGATGATGCCATCTCATTTTCACCTAGTTGGTCTGTCTTGTATAGCTGGCCCAGCATCTGGAAGCAGGACTGCTCACAGCAGGCTGAAATGGGTCCTCCAATCATGAAGTCTGGTATCTGGAGGACTCTAGAGCATCCTATAGCTGCACCTGTGAACCTTAAACCCACACAGTCCTTAGCCAGTAAAAAAAAATCACTACTGAGGAGAAAAGAACTATTTTTTCCTTGTGTTTCCCTGCAGGCTTGCATAGATGAATACTTCCAAGCAAAAGCTGGTGGAATATGAAATTTTTTTTGACACTGAAATTAACACATGGACCATGACGTTTGTTAGCTTTTGGAACATGGCATCTGCAGATCTCAAATCCAGTTACTAACCCAGTTTGTGAATGGGAAAACTGAAGTCCTGGACAGACATTCAGACAGGCTTTGTAAAAGACCTTAAAGTCTTTAGGAAAAACATACCAAAGTTTATTACTGCAGGAAATTCAGAGTAGACAGCATTGAGTCTTTTTCTGTTTTTAGATAACCTTCAGTCCCAGGTTAAGGTCAGAGCTAGAGAAAAAAAAAAAATCAAAGTCTAATGCAGGCTTTACAGAATTGCTGAAAGATTTTTTGTTGAACTCTTTTGTTGGTCAGACAGCAACCGTGTAATTAGGATAACTATGCAACAGCATTTTTAAGGAAGTGTTATAGAGAAAAACTCAAAGTACAGTACATATTGTGGCACTGTATTTGTTTTCTCATGCATCAACAATTTAGTTTTTCTTCTATTCAAGAGGTTGTCCTGAAGGGAATAAGAAAGAGGAAATCACAAAGATTATTACCTTTTTATATCTTTCTAACAGTTATGGCATCAGCTACATGACGTGCCTAGTAAAAAGAAGAGAAAAAAAATCCTAAATACCAATGGAGAGACCGTATGGAAACTCAGAAGGCAATTAACATGCAGACAAAATTTTTAAGAGTAGTGATGAAATTAAGTATTGTTGCCAGAAGATGTTTACTACTTAAAATATCTTTCAGGTCTTTCAAAATATTGCTTGGAGGATTTTGCATGACAAAGAAAACAGATGTCAGATAACACATAACACATCAAGAAACCAATAATATTCTGAGCTTAAGAGTCCTGCTGGTGATATGGGACAAAAATATGCATGGGCAATATGAAATAGCTTTTAAATTAAAAAAAAAAAAAATCAAAACAAATATAGATGTTATTTTTGAAGTGTCTACATATCATGTAAATTTTGTGCTACAGAAAGTTAAGTTACAGACACAGGATGAACTCAGCAAAAACTGAGACTACCCTAAATGCAACAGATCAGTGGAAATTGTTTTCTGATGTGTAGCATTCCCTAGCTTTGCAATATGCACTGATAAGATTTGGGACATCTGAAGTATTGATACACAGCACTGTTTATACTAAGTCTATTTAAAGCCAATGCTTTCATAGAATAAGCAACCTTAATTCCCAGATGAACTTTATAATAAAAGAAGGTTGCAAATGTAAAGACCTTTCCAAACTGAGAAGCAAGGAGATCTTCTGCATGGCTGCTGCATGATAATCTTTCTGCAAGCTTACCCCATGTTCAGTATATTCTGACATGAGATGACATGTGAAGACCTGCACCTATTGTTACCTGTCTTTTCTCCTATTCCTCCCTGTTAGTGGGATCTCTTGGCATTTGTTCCTCATTCTTATAGCCTAGATCCTAGGCTATTTCTGTAGCCAGTTCAACACAGACTTCTAAGAGCAGTGGCTTTCCCCCTAGGCAGGGCGAAAACATACGCTCTGCTGATAATTTGAATTGGAGCAGTACTCCTTGGACAACAGCAGAATAGGTCATTAACAGCAGTCTGGGCAATGCCTTACTCACAAATGAGATCAGAGTGAAACAAAATTAATTTTCATCCTCTTGTTAGTGCACGAATTACACCATATGTATATCCTCATGGCATGGTAAGAAAGGGATCTAAGTGACCATTCACAAAGGAACATGCAGTAAAGCCTTAAAAATGAGGACCGAACATCCTGAATTTAATACCATAAAATAAAATATGAGCAGACAGTAGTATGATTTAGGAAGATGAGGTTGGAAGACCCAGTACAAGTATTTCTGGTTATTGGAAAAGCTTCAGGGTTCATTTCAGGGGTGGACGATTGCTATCACTTGTCTTATTTGTAAAAGGAACTTGAGAAAGAGGCAAAGAGGCTCTCAGCAGATAGGATGATGAGGGTAGCCTTATCAAGCATTTAAAATGGGGGGGATGGAGTCAGATTTGGCCATGGTCTAAGAATCAAGAGAAAGGAATAAAGAATGAGCCAAAGTTACATGCCTGGTTGATATTCCTTTTTTTTCCCTACTATAGATGATAAAAATTTCAGTGAGTTTGCCAAGATGTCATCTTTGTCATATTCCTTTTTGCTGTTCTTTCCTTATATTTTGCCTGAGAACACAAAAATCAGATTTATGAAAAATGTATGCTGTTGTCAAGTACATACAAGTAATTTCTGTGAAGTGTTAACTAAGAAGGACTTATCTGCCAAAATTTAAGTTTATGTTTGTTTTTAAGCACTTTTTATTTTCATTCTTCTGTGGGAATCATCAAAATATGATAATGTATTGTTTAAATTCTAAACTTCAAATATAATAAACTAACTTGAGACAGGACCAATGCTGAGAACTCAGTAATTCTTCTTATACCCATTGGATTTCAGGCACCTCTCTAGCTCCCAAATGCATTTCAGATTCCAGAAATACCTCAAAGGAAAAAAAAAAAAAAAAAAAAAAGAAAAGACTTTTAAAAATATCAATCAGAACAGATTGCTTACTTCATTAAATAGCCTCTTTCAAACATGCAGGAGCTGCACATAATGATAACTTGAAATTAGCAGCTGCCAGTATAAAGCTATAAAAACAAACAAGAAAAAAAAAAGAAAAGAAAAGAAAAACATCAAACAAAAACCACATAATTGTTTTTGAAACTTCTCCAAAACAGATTCAGCCACTGTATTCAATTCTATTCTATCTGGTAACATCTACATACATTTTCCATAATATCTTCATTTTTCAAAAAATATCAGTAAACAAAAAGGGCATGGACCAGACCCCAAGTATTGTTCATGCAGCAAACAGTAAAACAGTAAATACAAGTGCATTACATTTCAGCCTTATCCTGCAAGCAGTGATGCATTTGTGAAACCCAAGGCCACTAATTATAAGAATATTTTCTATCAATACTAGTAGGATTAAATCTCCTTTTGACCATTAACTTGGCAGGATTGACCTTATATGTGAAATCTAACACAAAAGAGAGGACAAAAGTCACCACAGAACTGAAAATGTTAATTGTTACAGCTGAGTCTTTTTCTTAGGATTTCTGCTGTTTGGCTACAGTCTGTATGTCCTTTGTGAAAGAAAATTGTATTGTTTGAAAGCAAAAGCAACGGAAAAGAGTAAGACTTCAAAGATCACAGCATCAAGTTTTCTAGGGCTTTCTAGACATCATGGAAATGGATATTCAGCTATTTCAGAGTGAAACAACAGCAAATGAAAGCCTCACATGCACAAGAAACTGGACAAGGAGCAAAACACAAGGTAACTAGTAGCTGGGGTATGGACTATGTTAGGCATTAGAAGAAAGTAGTTTTGAGGCTTGTGGATTTCCATCACGTGGATTTTTGCACGTATCTTCAATATTACTGAAAGCTTAGTTCGAATGCCTAAACATGGCTCTATGTCCCAAGGGTATCTCAAAAATGGAGATGGTAGATATGATAAAGGACACACATATACCAGGACTTCAGAATCCCAGTGCCCTGGCTGCATGGTCACACCATTCCCTCCAAAACCAGGGTGCAGCAGCCTCACGACAAAAGCCCGAATCCCACATCACACATGAGTCTGATCACAGCCAGGTGCTCACTTACATTCTGCAGTCCAGAGCGCTTGTGGTCCTACCCTGTGTTGGCGATTGTGATGACTGCCCTTCCTCAGGTATGTTGGGGTGGGTACAGACCCTAACAATTAGGAAGTGTTAGCTGCTGGAGTGAGAAGGGCTGTCTGCTACTTAGGCAAAATGAATTCAATTCCCACAACTGATAAACGACAAAGACTTCAGAGACACCACTTCTTCACTTTGAAGGATGGCAGGATACAGAACAGGAGGGGAAGAAGTGAGGTTTATCCTAAAGGGAGGATGGCTGCTTAGAGAACCCCTCCACTATTTTTTGTAAAGGGAAACCACATGGTCCAAAAGCCACAGGGAAAAAGGAAAGCAACGAGGCAGCGGCAGATCATTCTTACTGCTGTATGGTCTAGATTCCTTGCAAATAACAGGGATTTGTTATGTAGCAGGAAAACTGAGCATCTATCTGGAGCCCTCCCGCAGAAATCAAGGCCTGAAGTGTATAGGTCTTCGACTTTGCCTGATTTTCAAGGGCATTTTTCTTAGCTTTTTTGCAAACTGTTAAAACTTCAGTGGTGGTATCAGTCTAAAATCCAAGCACAAAATACAGATATCTCCCAGATTGTTCACTTTCTTTTTGATTTCTCTACAATATATAGAAGGACTATTAGAGCATTCGGACTTTATCTATTTAAATTGTTACTGTTTGGAGAGCATGCATTTTTCTTAGAATCACCTACTATTCGTACCCATAAACTATGCACAGTATGGAGAGTTGGATAACATCAAAGGAAACAGACCCTTTTCAGTAATATATTGTATTCCATAAATCAGCTTGAAAGGTATTTTTCAGCTCATTTTGATTTTTATGCTTCCTTTTTCCTGCTGCTTGATGTAAAACTGACAAAGTAAAACTGACAATAAGCAGCAGAGAGATGCAAGCTTCCTCGTACAGAAGAGTAAACATTTCTCTTAACAGATGGAGTCATTTTCACTTTTATTATCATTAAAAAACTTCAAAACTCAGTGCAAGAGGAGGAGCCAACAAGCTAGCACTCCTGGATGCTGCTTTGTAGCTAGATTTTTAGAGCTACTTGTATATTACGTTTAGAAGTTCGTTTAAGTAAAACAGTATTGGATACAAATATAGGGTAGCTTTGAAGAATGTGGTACAATACTCTAAGTAGAACTGTGGTAATTGGACTGTGAAGAATAAGACAGACTAACTAATTTGAGTCACTGAACTGTTGTCACCCCAAAGCTGGTATTCACCAAAGCAAGAATGCACTGCTGTGCCTGCTCTCCAGAACAGAACAGATGCATTTTCTGTGTAGAAAGGACATAGATGCAGGTGACATTAGAAGGGCAAATACAGAGGTTGAAAATGGGGCAGTAATGCAAATAAGACCACTGCTTAAGTGAAGGGAGAAAATGCTTCTGTGGGAAGCAAATCCTTGGAGGATACCTGATGGCTGAGTTGGCAAGGTTGGGCAGTCAAACTCTTTTTACAACATATGACAAGCATCAGAACATCCATATGATTAATTTTTCTTTGTCCCAGTGTTTATGAATCTTCCCCATGTAAACTTTTGTAGAATGGAATCACAGAATGGCTCAGATTGGAAAGGACCTTAAAGATAATCTAACCCCAACCCCCCTGCCCCTTTCACAGCACAGTCACAGGAGGTTGTTATTCTTGGCCAACAACCTAGGGGGATATGTTATACAGTAATACATACATTACTGTAAGCAGCATAATGAGGAAATCATTCTTCCAATTAGGAAAAATACTGTAAATAATTATTAATTTTCTTTCTTATTTGGCTGTCCAATCTTGTACTGTCTCCAGGGTGTTTATTTTTTTTTCTATAGTACAGAGACATGTAGCATTTAGAAATGTTTTACATACATTATTTTGGAGAGGAATACACATTATGAATCACAAGGGTTTTAAACTTCATCTGCATTTCCAGACTCTTCGAAGCTGGCCCAAATTTAGATATAAAAGCTCATTGTACAACGTATCCTTTAAGTATTCTATTGTTTTATACACTTAAGTAGCTGGTGGTAAGTTGTAAACACTGCTAAAACCTGCAGAGATCCTTTTATAAAGGGTTTAAGAAGCTGTTTAAGATTTAAGCCAATGGGTTATTAATTTACTTCAACATTCGTGAGCTGTAAAACTAACTATAGCATTTTGTTTTCAAGTGTAGCTTGTAGACTTTACTCATTATAAAAAGGAATTTTTTTGTTTTCACTTCTTGTTCTGCATCTCCTTTGGCTACAGACCAATTTGTAAGAGCATTTTGTTTGCCTGAAATGTGCAGCAATTTAATTTCCTTTTTGCTTCCCTAACATATCATCAGAATCGGATAGATGCTGAAAATGAGTAAGGAATAATAATATCTAGAGAAAATTACAGAAAGAGTAAATAAGTCAGTGCTAAAGAAGGATTCATGTATAATGGGATCACTCAGAAACTATTAGGATCTTTAATGAAATTAAAGTATAACCCATACTAATTTAAAAATTCAGTTAAAGGCTATATTTAAAATTAATAAATGTCAAAGAAAATAATTATTATAGAGCTATGGCTGGAAGTACCCATTTACACAAGCCTAAAGTCACCCATTGAGTTTATAAGCATTGATACTCACACCACATTATTTAGCAGAAAATTATTAAGGGAAATGACTTAGTTCTATTTACTTTTAAATATAAAGATACAAATAAAGATACAGATGCATTTGTACTGTACTTCTTGAATTAGGTCCATCTGACTTTTATGATAACTGCTTTTAAATTAATGTGATTTTCTGAAATATGACCAAAATTTTAAATCTTGGGAATTTTACAGGCAGTTCTGCTTTCTTCTCTATTTGTCCCATGTCCTGAGCAGTCCTGATACTAACATTATACTGTGTAGGTAGTGAATACTGGCAAGCGTAGAGGAACAGAAGTTGGCGGAAAAGGACTTGAAAATACCCTTCAAGGTTTGTACAAAATCAGTCCAATGAGGAAAATAATGCAAATACCCCCTTCATGTACAGCAAGACAATCACGAACTGCATTTGCTGTCGACAACATTCTGGCCATTGCCACAGACCTTCCACAATTACTGTGAGTTGCTAAGGCACAGTATGATAAAGTCATTAAGCATGTAAAATCTGAATTAGCTACATTACCTAAGTTAAGTTATCCAAAGTTAGAACCACAAAACTACAGCCAATATCCAGATATAAATGAAAAATTACTGTAAATAGTAACTTCAGATGTCTGGATGGACTCTATAAAGCCTCTTCAAATATAATCAGACAAATACACCTGGTCAGTCACAACGCTATTAAAACATCAAAATTGTCATGGTCTCTCAAATATAATTAATTTTGTCCAGTTTGTGAAAAGAAACATTTTGGGAGAGAAGCAAGAGCCGAGAGAGCTTCTTTGTTGTTGCTGTTTCAGGTGACTTGATGATTTATTTCCAAATCTGGAACAGTCTGTGCTTTTCCCTTAAAAACAAACTAGGAAAAAATGTGGCTTTAAAAACAAAAACACATCTGCAGAAAGACTTTGCTGAATGTATTTCTCCTTTATTCTATTTGAGATGATCAAACAGTAGGTTTTCTTTTATTCAATGGCTCTCTTATAGCCAGTATATTCAATTATATTTAATGTACTTTAAAGCTACATAGAAAATGTGGAACAGAGGAAATAAAGGAAATAAAACTTTAAAGGAAACAACAGTAGTTATTAGCACAAACATATACATATGTATATCTCCTGAGCTGAATCATTACTTTCCCCTAGTAATTTAGTGACATCAGTTACTGAGTTTTGTCTGCCTTTTTGTCAGGGTGTGACCCTAGCCTAGTTCCTTTACAGTTTTACAGATCCAACTTCCATTAGCAGCAATGGAGGCAAGAGGGGAGAAACAGACGGGGAAACAATAACACTTTTTCTCTGCAATTCAAAAACAACTAGAAAAAAAAAAAAAAAAAAAAAACACACAGCAAAACACCTCACTTGAAGCCAATTTTTTCAAAACGTAACTGTGCAAAACACCAAACACAAAACCAAGACTTAGGTAAATCACAACACCTCCAGTCCCTGACACAGAGCAAGCAGAGCAGGAATCTAAAAGCAAGTCGTTTCTTTGTTCACAGTCCCAAGCCCTTCCTAATCAGCACTCAGCTCAAATCATTCTCGTTTTCTTGCTCTCTCCCAGAGCAACATTAGCAGTGATTCTCTGCATAATGCTTGGCTTTTTATCCTGGTCTCTTGCTGCCCCTGCCCCAGCTACTTGCAAGGCATACTCCTGTCAAACTGCCCAGGAAAGTCCTTCTATACATGTAACTATGCTTCACTTTGACTTGACACATGGCTTGCCTTTTTTAGTGTTGAATCCCAGAGATTTTGTTGTTGTTGTTGATGTTGTTTTGTTTTTTAACTCTAAGTTTCCCTATACCTTCTACTAACCCTGCACTATCAGACAGTTGTCAGAAGCTGCTTGGTTTGAAACTTCTGTCCTAATGACAATATGACACCCTTGCCAGATGTGTTTAGTAACAGACTAAAAGCAGACCTTAGAATAGAATGATATAGAAAGGGACAGAGTTTATGAAACCTAATAGCAAACTAGATCATTTTAAAATGTACTAGATCATTTTAAAACTATTTAAGTCTTAGGGGCCTCAGAAAGAATCAAGAACTAATGCTTTCAAAACTCCACGTTAATTTTTAAAATTCTATTGGAAGCATATAAAGGTTTGACTTCATTAACTAGAAGGTTATGAAGCATTGTTGTGGATAAAGCAGTGCTAGCAGCAAGCAGCATTGCACTGAACAGCTCTTTTAGCCAAGATCCAGAAAAACTGTGCCTTAATTCTTGAACTTCTCCTGGGTTCTCTGGTTTCTTCATTAATTCCTTTTTGAATTTACTGTTGGACAAAAACAAGGAACCACATGGCTTTGTACTGCACCTTACATAATTCTTTGAGTTCACAAATCTTCCACTGGATCTGAGCTCAGGGGCTTACAAAGGCAGCATTTTATCCAAAAGAGCTGGCTAATAAGTAGTCGACAGGCATAAATACCTGATAGGAAGTTGTTTAATTTCAGAAGGGGAAGGGGATAAAATAAGTCAGAATAACAGAATTAAATTAAGAGAAAGGAAATTCAGTTAAAGCATCACAGGTGCTCAAGTGAGACCATTTAGTGCAGTGGGCTCACTCTGAAACAAAATGAACCAGCAGAAAATTATCTGAAACAAAAAGTACCTGAACAAAAAGAAAAGAAGCCAAGTATGAAAAAGCAGCTGCACAATTCACTAAAACGTGGGCTCCATCAAAATTAACAGACTACCATAATGTTAATAGATATATATAACACACAGGAATGATTTGTGCATTTGCAGTAGAGCAATACAGGTAAGAACTCTCTTCTCCCTGCTTTAGCAACATCAAAATAAGTATCCTGTTTATCAGCCTTAATGTCAGTACAGTATAGAAATATTGCTCAGCCTCATTATGAAACTAACTTCTTTCTTGTCTGTGTCTCATCCAGCCCAGACTTTCTGCTAAGCCCCAGCCCACAACTACTGCTGCTTTACTACCAGCAAGACTCCAGCACATCCTGACCCCAGGATTTTACTATGGAAATTTTTCCCATTCCTATATGTCTGGCCTTTTTGTGTCTCTTTGAGCTCATCTTTATCACAGTCCCACTGTGACAGTCCCCTATCCACAGGAAGTCTTATGTCTACAACTACACCAACTTGTTAGCGATAACTGCCTGAGCCCACATTAGATCTGCCATTTGTGAAGTGTCCCTAAATGTTCCTGTTCTGTCAGCAGCTGTTTCCATCATTGATTTCATTGTTCATTTGCCTTTCTGTGTCACTGCCCTCGTGCAAGGTCCTTCTTGACAGCTTACAAAAAGAAGCCTTTTTTTTCCACAGCAAGCACAACTTGCAGACTCTCCTGCTGCCTCTTTCCTCTAGGGACTTCCAAACATACAGGCATCTGACGTCCCTAATTATCCTGTCACTGAAAAAGTAAGCACCTTTCAAACTGCTTGTAGCATTACCATCCAAGGGAAGTAGTCAAGTTCCTATTGTATGAATTGTTTACAACTAAACAGTAGAAAGCATTGCACAACCACATGGGGAAAACCCAGTATAGGCAAGGGACAAAATTTGGCAACTTAAAAGGTGTTTTCTGTCCCCACTTTTTGTGGTATCTTGAAGTGCTTTCCTGCACTAAGGTAGAAATTGGCACATTTCTTCCAATGTAAACAACGGCTCTAGGTTTCATCACGTGCCTTTACTGCCTTACCTTAGTTATCCATCTGCAAGTGTCAGTTTAATTTTCCTTAGTGATTTTATCCATTATTCCTCTAATACCTGGAGAGGTACTACCTTTGTTTCTTGCTTAGTATACTGGAGGAATTTAGCACTGCTCATGGGAGCAAAAACATAGCTCTGCAGCAGTCTGAAGTCTTAACTCCTTTAAGAATCTGGTCTCTCAAAATATACATGGACTGCAATGGTGCTGGTCACTTCTCAAATTCTGTTCTGCCTTTGCCAAATGCAGATGAATTGGCGTGCTTCCATTCATGGAGACAGAAGAGTATGGCTGGGGAAGGCGTGGGGAGCATGCACATTTGTGTACCACATGGGAATGCAGATGCCTAGAGAAGCACAGGGGAGGAGAATGAGTGGAGAAGTCACGATTCATAACCAAGCAGCACCTTTTTCCTCACAGAGAAGCACAGGAAGAATGCCTCCATGATCACTTGGCTTTACATTCCCACCATGACCTGAGAGATGCTTCCTTCATACATACAGATTTTCAGAGCTTAGCCAAAAAACTGACTCTTTGACCAGAGATGAGTTAGACTTGAACTTTACAATTAGTCCTCACAGCCTTCATTTTACTGTTTTAAACCTTAATATCTATATCAATAAATAGCAGACTCAACCACTGTCCAGGCTCCTCTCAGGTAAAAGTCAAAGATTTTTTCAGTTCCAAAAAAAAAAAAAAAAAAATCCAAGGGGAGAGTAGAGCTAATATCTTGTAGCATTATACATTTTCTGAAGCTCTGTGTAAATTGTAAGGCCTCTCGTTTTATTGCACACTGTTGGCAAAGTTGGAGCAGGAATCTTGTAATGTCAGCCGAGAGGACCCATGCACAGTCACCACAACCCCAGGAAGAAAAGAATTAACAGCCTTCAAAAATGGAAAAGTTTTTAAAAGATATTTAAAAGGCTTGACTCACAGCCAAGTGTTAAACAATAAATACAAGTTTTAAGTGTCATAATGATTGAGATGAAATATCATAATTCAGCAGCATGGAATGAGACCTCTTACTGGGAGAGACTAAAGAAGAAAACTAAACCAGTACAAAAGGATCCCCCTCTAGGGAAGATCTTACACATTTGGGCCTGGAGCCTAGTTAGAGTAGGCCAAAACCTGATACTTTTATCTCCAACCTTTGACCTTGACATCTGGAAACTTAGTTTGAGTCAAACAGAAGGACGTTTTCTTTTCTATTTCAAATACTTTACAGAAGAAAAACTCCAAGTATCTACAGTCAACTCTGTTAGTACAAACTACTTTTATTTGTGCACTTGTAGTGAACTCTAAAATATGGAACATTTGTGCAGGAAATGCATGCGTCAGAACTTTTGGGAAAAGAGAGTAACTTGGTGAGACTGGCACATTGTTCGATGCTTGTATGGGATCCAGATAACAGCCCAGATAAACATCTCCAAGGGGGTGCTGAAGAGTATAAAAGGTCCAGTTCCTTTGATGTTCTTAGATGTTCTCATTTAATAGCTATCAGCCCGGGTGCCAGAAATAACAACATGTTTTAACATTTTGTATCAAAACACAAATTAAATTCATTTAGCGTAACCTGTGTTTCCAAAGTTCATTTTCATCTTTAGCTGGAACACTAAGTGTGATGTAACTCATGTTCTTCCTGACAGTTATTTTCATTATTATGTTTATTACTCATTTAAGAGGCATTTTTTTTGAACAGAGGGATTAATGAATTTAGACTGCACATTATAACATCAAAAGGTTTGGTTTCAAATAAGCCCATCTGAGCTACAGGAGATTTTCTCCCCTTATATGAAGCTAAACAGCAACTTCAAAAACATATCTCTGTTACAGTATTATTTTCTAGTTGACTGAAGCCATGGGTTTTATGTCAACCAGTTTGCATATAATAAATGACTACTTATTTGTATTGTCCAACCGACTCCTTTAACCCTCAGTCTGTTTAGAAGTCAGATGTCTTCCACAGATATAAGCTGTCTCATCAGAACGATTTCTGGTCATGTAAAAAGAACAAAAATAATAAGAAAGGAACCTCTTGTTCATGATTCAAATGACTGAGATCAGTTCATCAGTGGGTGAGAAGACATGCAAGCATTTTAACATCATGCTGCTCAGGCCATTGTTAAATTATAGCAAACTAAGAATAAAATAGGAAACAAAGAACACATTAATACATAATGTTTAGCAAAAATATTTGTAACCTGGATATTTCTGTTTACATGTGAAATTATTTTTTTAACCCTATATTGATTAATGGCAAATGTGCAAAATCTCATTTG
Source organism: Nettapus auritus (assembly GCA_011076525.1). Taxonomy (NCBI): domain Eukaryota; kingdom Metazoa; phylum Chordata; class Aves; order Anseriformes; family Anatidae; genus Nettapus; species Nettapus auritus. The sequence goes on along the minus strand of CM021773.1, from coordinate 250,368 downwards.
AAGTGCAGGCAGAGGTTTCAGAAATCAGCCTGACTTTACAACTGAAGGCAGAATTCTGCTGAATTTTCTGTCTAAAATATCTTTAGGATATATGGAGCCCCCCAGCCAGTGATTTCACTAGAAATATTAAAACATTGCTTAGCACACAGGCCAAAATGCCAGTTTACTCCAGGCAAAATATTTTACTAATTTTTAGTGAGCCTAGACAACTTTACAGCACTGTCTTTAAAAGTCTATAATGTCCAAGGTAAAGGTCATGCATCTGAATTTCCGCAAGCAGATGGAAAAGCTCTCATATCACTGGAAGATACAGTTTTCAGCAAAGTTTTTTCAAAAGCTTCACCTTTGTTGTCATGAGAATTTATTGTGTCTTAAGGAATTGAGTTAGTAGGAAATATTTAAATGTATCAGCAGTTAAAACTAAAATGCCTTCTTTGAAAGTGTTACAAGTACACTTAAATACCTTGAAGTTGCTGTTGATAAACACTGTGAAAGACCAAATTTGTTAAAAAGCAAAACAAAACAAAAACAATAACAACAACAACAAGAGTCAGCAAATTATTCTTCGGAAGGACCTGATTACATATTTGTAATTAGCAAACAGGTACCCTTGTGAGAGACAAACAAATGGAAAACTGCTTTGTCATTTTTAACTATGAGAATGAAGTTTTGCTTCTCATTGTTTTCAGCAAGACTGCGTCATGTCTACACAACTTGTATTCTCACAACTGCTTGCCATTGCTGAGATTTGCATCCTGCTTCTCAAAACCAGTTCAGCAATTCTGATCCCAGCTCTCATACTAGAGCAACTAATAGCACTGAATGTAACACCCCTCATGCCTTCCTTCCTCGTCTCCAACAATCCTATGATGCATCTTAATGTGCAGTCTGCAGATGTTTACTTGTCTCTTTCAGCTCTGTTTTTCGTAAAGGTGGCCTAACAGAACACACATCCACTTCAAAATGTTTTCCCCTGCACTTTGTCAACATACCTAGACCATCCCAGTCAATATTTATATATCTGTATAGCAAGATGAGGAAGTCCTTTCCACAGTCTCAGCCACTTTAGTTTTGGTAGCGGACTGCTGCTACCCTTACCTTGAAGGTCCTCATGAAAGGCCATCCTGTTGAGACTAAGCATCCATGTGTGTGTGGTTGACTGTTATACAGCTGCCAAACCTGTTTCCACAGCTCCGAATGATACTTCATTTAGCTCTTCATACTTAAGTACTTCAGGCTCTAGGAGGAAGGACATGCTATTTAGCTTAAAGGTTTTAGTTTAATAAGACATCATTCACATTTGTTTTCTCAAAACTCACCAGAGGTGTGGGATCTGATCATTTCCAAGTTCGTAGTTAGACTGTAGTTATTGATGCACATACTCATAGAACCTAAAACCATTACAAAGCTTTAGTATATTTTTTTCTTATTTTTCCATTAGCATGCTCCAAGCACACAGTGCACAGGAAGATAAAAGGTCAGGTTATTTTAGTGATCCATCTCTCAAGTCCATTAAACAAGCAATGTAAAAAACTCAGCTGGAGAAGTATTGACCTATTTCATCTTATATATAAGTGTTTAGAGAAGAAAGGAAAGTTGATACAGAAGTTAATTGAACCAATAAAAAAAAAAGAAAAACAGAGACACAATTTGACAGTCAAAATAACATAGAAGGGGAGAGCTAATTCTGTCTTTTCTTCACAACTCCAAAACCAAGTAAATAGAAGGACTGCTGAGCCAGATGGGTTTTTTAATTTCCTAAATTTTCTTATGTCTCAACTCCACAGTACAGCAAGGAGCATATTATCCTTTTGAAGCCCAGACCCAGCATTAACATTTATGGGAGTTATGCATACATCAAAAGGAAACCTTACTTTAAGCAATTTATAAATCTGAATATTTTTTCTCTCTGACCAGTACAAATGCAGGATTACCTGTAACAGAGTGCCAAATTTTCTCATGTTATTTTTGCTGCTGAATACCTATAAGGGAAAAAAGATGGAGAAGGAGAAAGGGAATAAGGAGATAGAGTGAGAATGGATGAGAGAAACAGGGAGGAAGGAGAGAGGGGGAGAGAGAAATGCCTTCCCCACTCTGACTTGAAAACTGTTTAGAACGGTTTCTATTCTTTTTCATATGCGTTTCTTATCATTTTGAGCACCAAAACCATATTTGTTTATATTTAGAACTATTTGTAGAAGTGTTACCCTTCCTGAAAGACTTTTATTGCTTTTTGTCCACTTAAGGAACAATCTGTACATGGCACAAGTTCAAGACGTTTAAACCCTCTGTACATAATGCCATGAAGTACTTGTACTCCCTTTAATATTTTTTTCAGTGCCTTCTGATCCTACAAATTAATGTATGTTCCCATCATTATTTTGTGATTAAAACCCCTTGATCTTTCACACATGCAAAAAAAGGATTCCTTCCATATATTCCCATTAGAGAGAAAGCTGATTAAAGGAGTCCCTTATTCAGTTCTATTCTATTCCTTTCCAGTTTAATCTCTTGGAGAAATAATTCCACTTCCTTTCCCTTGACTATCTTTAATATATTTTCCCCATACATATTCTCTTTTATCTGTGTAAATTTAAATTAAAAAAAAAAAAAAAGTAAACTTAAGCTCTTCCTTTAGAGAAGTAAGACGGTTTTGTGAACATTTAACAACTTTCACTATGAAGTCATCATACATTTGCTCTTGGCCATAGAGCCAAAAATCCCTGCTGAGAAACTTGGATCAGTGAATCAGAGATGTTTTCAAAAATAAAAATAATAATTAAAAAAAAAGGTCCGGGCTCCACAAATGCACGCTTTCCAATGACACCATGTTTCTCTGGAAAATACGCTGCCCTTGCCACTATTCAGGACAAATCCCGCAGATGTGACACCATGACAATGTGGGGTTGTCAGCTTATACTGCAAATAATTTCTCTGTACACTGCACATCTGAACAACCCCCACCCAACAGAGACGCTACCTCCAGTTGGTATTGAACTCTATGTATTTGCAGTATTAGACCTCACAATTCCCCACTGCATTTCTTATGATATTGTATATATTTTTCTTCATGAGATATAAAGTGAATTAACCATATAGAAAGCATTGGGCTTGCTGTGGCTGGGTTGGTTTGGTCCCTTGTTTACAGCTGTCTTGGGTACCTCTGCATTCTCCTGGCATCTAAAACGTGATTCCTAATTTAGGCCCCTCACACAGGCGAGAGGTTTTTCTTAGAACAGAGCCTGTCATCACCTGTTTTCAGAGAGGAGACCCGATGCATGGCCAGTTTGAAACTGGAAGTATTTCCTGTACATGTTTCTAGTCATGAAATGTAATTGGGCCTCTGAAGAGAAACTTAGAGCTGGTCAAGTAAGATTCCTTCGGAATACAGCAAATGGGATGATTCCCTTGAAATGTGACCAGTGTTGATGTGGGGTTTGCTGCTCTCTTAAGAAATACTAACAAAAATATTCATCAGACTGTCAAACAGACAGCAACAGCAGTAAGAGTCAGGAATATATTTGCATTAAAGAAATCACCACTCAAAAATTTCCTTGTCAAAACTTTGCAAAGCCAAGATAAGAAGTTAGCATGCACAAGACAATTATTAAAGCAAAATGACAAAAGTAGTAGCTGGCATATTAGTTGTTATTTGAGTGTTAGTGATCAGATCAGATATGAAATAATAAAGAATTTTAGATGTAAGCTAAAACATTTATTACAGGTGCTTAATCATGAAATCCGCTTAATCGGGACATTCCCCAAGGAACCAAATTAAGCCTAATGATACTTAATGGCAAGGACTGCAGCTTAATTGGGGTGGTAATTCCAGTTAATTGGGATTCCTGCAGGTGAGTAAATCGTACTCAAATAGAGATACTGTATCTGGCCTTCATGGTGTTCTGATATTGGTGGTGCTTTGTCTTCCCTAAAACAGCCTCTCCTGCTACTGGATCAGCAAAGCAAAATTACTTCTGTGCTCCCATTTTGGTCCTTGCAAGCATTACTTAAAGTTACAATCACTCTCTCTGGGCAGGCAGTAGAAGAAGCCTTATATGAAAATTAGTGAATCTGGATTTATAGATTTATTTGCATTTAATCATGATAAAAAGATCACATTCAACCTCCTGGTTGACCAAGGTGAAGCTTTTAAATAAGCCCTTAAAAGATGCACAAAGATGTATGAAAATTGTTGGTAGCAACTTCAACTTAAAAACAACATGTCCTAACAAAATGGTTTTTGCATTGGCTTATGAGGACAAAGATTTTACTACAAAACAAAACAAAACAAAACAAAACAAAAAAACAAAACAACAACAACAAAAAACCCTACCCTGAAGTCATTGTTCAATAATATGAAATGGAAGACCTACATTCTCATGGCACACTTGCTATTGCTTGAGATTTTATTTAAAAAATGTACATCACATGTACACAGGCACACACACAAATCTTTAGATTTTTTTTTGCCATTATTGAAATATGCTCAAACATTACTTAGGCTGCTACATAGCACCACAGACCCTGAAATTAAAAACCAGTAATAGTAGTCATCTTATTAGAAAGATATGTTCTATCATTGTTTCTTGAGGTCCTTGTTATCCTCAGAGGGACTTGGTATACCACACTTGGTGTGCCACTCTCTTGCTTAGCTAGAAGACAGGCAAGTTGCCAGTTCTTGGAGAGAGCTGTAGCAGCAGCGCCTGCAGCTACCTGGAGAGAACCACTCTTCTCTGCAGGTTTCTAAAAGCAGTGGAGTGGCCTGACTGGAGCTACTGCCTCTCACAAACCCGATGTGCATCTCTCAGCTGCTGGGAATTTGGGGGAAAGGAGGGAATCTTGCTCACTGCAGCCCATAAAAAACTTGGGCAGGCCGTGAGCCATTATCACCCAGAGTGCAGCCAGGTTGGCTGGAAAGAATCGATCCCACCAGTCAGATGAGAGAGGTGGCTGCAAGGTTCAAGCATGTTGGATAACAGCATCCCCACATGAGCTCAGATATAACCAGCGCCAGGAAATCCGCAAACAGATCAACAGACCTTGTCTCCCACAATGGCATCCGGCCACCCCTCAGGGAGCTTCAAGGGGGCTGCTTCAACCCAAGCAGTGCCTATACGCAAGACAAGGATACCCCCACAGCCCCCATTTCTCACAGAAAGTGGGATGGTGTTTCTGCCAGAAGCAGCTGCTCCTGACTTCTGGCTCCTGCTAAGATCAAAACCATACCTGATTTTTCCCCTCCCACTCCAAGAAGCGGTTCATCATCTTAAAACATTTCACAACAGAAATGTTATGAACAAAAAAGGGAAACATTCTGCAAGCACTTGGAGGGGGTGGGGTGGTTTTCTTACATAATAGAGTATCTGGTTGTAAGTAGGACTGTGTTTCACTGCTCCAGCTGAATACCAGCAGCAGCTCAAATTTGTACTACTACCTCTGCACACAATGTTGTGAGCCTCTGTCAGTGTATCACTGCAGTCCCAAAGCAATGCACAATATGGGATTTTGATTCAGTCTTACAGTAGAGAGCTCCAGAGTGAGAAATCAGACTCAGTAAAATATTAGCCAATAAAAACACCAACATCAGATTTTCAGCATGCTGGGCTTTGCTTTCTCAAGCATTTATAAGCTGCAGATCTTCTTGAAGTTTCAACAATCAGGTCTTGCAAAAGGAAAATGAGAACAATAATTTAAGAATGAAAATAGATTGATCTTTGTTGTGGAGTTATTTAAGGTCAGTGCCACAGTTAAAATGCAACAAAATTCTTAGGTGAAGTACTACAAAAAATTTCACTTCAAATTTTCTCCCTCACATCATTTTTACCGCAGATAAATTGAAATAACTGGCAATTGAATCATTTGACTAAAAATTATTAAGATATTTATCAAGCTGCTGAAGTCTTCCTTCAGAAGACATCTTCCAGCTGAAATCTGTACTTCAATGACTACTCTGGTTCTGAATTTGTTACTGACTGAGTCACGTAAGATGAGTAAGAGCGCAGCTACAAAATAGTCAATATATACACAAAGAGTAACCTAAGTGGAAGCCATTTTTCACTCTGATCTACACTTGAAGTTACAGATTCTTCACAAAGCTTATCACAAAATATTCATAAAACTAGAAGAATATCAGCGTTATTAAATTATTCACAATCAATTAACTTGAAGTCACAGCTTTTCCTCTTCTTCAGAGCACCCATATTCAGCAAATCACTCACTGTATAAAGTGAAGATTCATCCTACATGTGAAACTAGCTTTGACCAACAATATCTCGTTAACAGACTCCAGACAGAAGGAAATCAAAGCTTAGCAACCAAGTGTATCCCTGAAAGAAGAAAATATTAAGCTACTAAAAACAAGCCGGGGAAACAAAACTATTACTCCATTTTAAATTCCAGTTCATAAATTTTAACTGGTTTCCACTGGTAGGTGGATGCTGCTAGCTTTAAAACAAAGAAAGGTGATCAGGATTTTTTATCCTCAAGAAATGTTACTCTAGTAATGAGAACTTGCACAGACTGCCTGAACCCACCAGGAATTAGCTGAGGGATTTTAATGGACTCTACAGCAATTTTCACTGTATAAGGGAAGAAATGGGATGAGTTTAAATAAGTAAAATGTAAATTAATAATCACCATCATGAAAAAGTTGAAATGTCAGGGAAAAAAAAATGGAGAGAGAAGATTAATGAGGACACCAAAGGAAAAAGAGGAAAAAAAAAAAAGAGAAAGTAAACAATGATTAGAAAAGTCAAGACTGTTAGTGTTAGAAATTAGTTATTGCAATGAAATACAGGGGCTCAGAAATGATTGAGTCAGCAGGTGATCAAAAACATAAATTAATATTAAAATAATGAAGGACAATAAGTCAAGGTGAACTAACTGGAAATCAAGCCAGAATGAGTTTAAGGAATTAGTAATGAACAAAAAGGGACAACTCCTCAGCAGGTATAAATCCACCAGAGCTATGCTGATTTAGACCTAGAAGAGCTGGTTTATGTGCAGTCAGAAAATACAGAAAAAATGACCTTTCACTCCTGAATCCTAAATGGAAGAAAGAAAAGAAAGCAGCCACCAAGTTAAATTTCTGCCAGGAGCATAGCAGGCTAAAACTTCTCAGACAAATGATGTATTCACCTAGAAATGCAGTCAGAAGTCTGACATAATTATCTGCGAATTTGGACCAACTCACCAGACAGCACTGGACAAAAAGACAAAATAAAATACAGAACACATGTAATTCTGAAACACTTTGATTCAATGTTTTTGAAAACAAAATATTTTAAACTGACAAAAATTAATAACTGAAAAGATGCTAAAAATCCATTTCAGGTTGGAAAAATGTTTCACTTGACCTAAAATAATCTGGGGTGGTTCATTTTGTGCAGAAAATTGAAAATACATTCTTCTCACAGCTCTAGCTCAGGCCATTTATGGAGATTCTGATATTCACTCTAATCTCAGAAGCATCTAAAATACAATCAAAACTATATATTTCCAGCATGTACAAGTGATTACCCTTTAAAAAATGCGATATTCATAAACAAAAAACCCTATTCCAAATTCAACTGAGAATAAAAAGATCTGTATTTATGTTTAGAAACAAAAGTTCTTACATGAATGAAAGATTATATGATATGAGCCATGAATAAACTTAATATGAGAAACCTCTACATATGTAGGTGGCAAGACTTAGCAATGCAATCAAAATAATTCCTGAAAAATATTTTTCAATCTACATCACATAAAATTGACACAATATTCCAAAACATAGGAGAAAAGAAATCCACTGATACATGGCAAACAAGATCCCAGTGTGCTACTCCCTTATAGTCCTGGGCACAAAGCTGACACATGCCTGGCCACAGAAAGGAGCTTTAGAGAAGATGGAAATGGTGTGAGCAGAAAAATATGGACACTACCTGTTCAGCAGAGAAGATGAGACAATTCTGTCTTCTGTGTTACACAAGAAACCACAGAATTTCTTTCCTTTCTCAAGGCTCTGAGTACACATCATGACCAAGACCGCTGAAACCAATACTTGTAGACCTATATGAAATCCGGTGCGACTGAATAAAGAATTGGCCTCCAGTCCCTGACAGCAGGAATCCCTCATGTCTTTTGAGCTCCTTCTCACTCAAATTAGCAAAATTCCCAACTACCACTTGATACATTCATACTTAATTTTGCCATATCTTCTGTAAGCGTTTTTGTTTTAACAGATGTTGCAATATCTACAGATCAAACCTTACCTTGACTCTGTCACGACCTGAAGGAAAAAGCGTCCCAACAGAGAAGATAAAGAGGGGAATCAGCTCACCTAGACTCTTTTCTATCTGTAACACTGCCTTTACTGTTTTTTCCTGCACTTTTAATAGTGATATATCATGTTTTGTTTTACAAAGCAAATTCATTAAATGCTTATAAAGAATTCTGAGTTTCACAGAGGGAAAACATTACCGACATTCAATATTATTAGAAATAGCATGTGGAATAAGCAAAAGTAATCTATCTCAATTTAAGTCAATATAAATATTTTTGTAGCGTCTCTCCAGCACAATCTTCCTGCTAACTGCTGGTAAATGGCTGCATTCTAAGACTGGCTTAAAAAATTGTTCATACAGTCAAAATTGCATCATGTGCATTTTAAACAAGAGTAAAGCCAGAAGCTAACTCTAATTCCACCCTCCCCAGCCTTATCCAGCAAACTCCACAGTAATGTACATTTTCAATTACTCTCCATTCAAAATTCAACAATTCAACAAACTGTCATATTATCAAAAATTGTGTCTCATTGGCAAAACCTAGCACTATTATTATGACAGAAACTGTCAGCACAAAAAATAGTGTCATTTCTCATTGAAATAAATGTTCTTGTAGAGTTCCATCCAGCAGCAATGGATGGCACAATTTAGGCTGTATAGCTTCTAAGCAGAGCAGGGTCATTTAAATATCATTTTCAAACAATCACCAGCTCTGCCTCAGAAAATATAGTAGCATCCAACATCTAATTATTATCATGGAACATTCTATATACTCAGAACAACACTCTATATATCTCAGAACAACATGAAAATGAACTTCTATTTGTCTCTTCAAACATTGAATAGTTCAATGTTATGATAAATCAGACTGAACTAAAATTAATACCTATCAGGTGCAGAATACCATGCATAAAGCACAATTCACGTTTTCTAGTACAACGAATTATCTTGCTAATGAGGGCTGAAATATAACAGAGCAGCTAATAGAGAGACTCTAACTCATGTAATATAAGTTACCATAGTCAGTTACTTAGTTTAATCAGGTAAAGTATTATGGTATTACATTTTCAAGTTCCTTGGAGAGATAGTGTCCCCTCTGGCAGAAAGCAAAGTTACTTGGTCATCTTCACCATCTGAGGCTGTCATCTAAATTACCTCACATTTACTACAGGTTTGGGAATACACAGAGCAATTACTAACGGCCAGCTGATGGGTGGTAACTTGCAGCCTCACTGCCTACACAGTCACTGCATCTAACCCAACAGAAAATGTAATATAATTTGATATAATTTACTTCCTGAAAAAAGAGGGGTAAGTTGTCTCAGATATACTCTATCCAAATGGCCAGTAGCCACAGAAGCACTGATCCCTCATTTGTTCCTTACGAGGTCATACTGTGGGTCTCTCCACTGTGTTCAATTCAAAATGGGAACAGAACCTCATAGGCGTGCATGCATTTTATGGAACTTCAGAAAAGCCAAAAACACTGTGGTAAGAATGGGAAAAAATACCATGTAGTTAGTACAGCATCACATATGATTAAGGTGAGTTCTACTTCAGAACTGTATGAAATGTTTGCAACAGAACATAATGAAACTATTTAATATATGATTGACTCTATGTGTTGTTAAACTTGCACACGGAAGGACTACTAATGAACCTTGAATAATAGTCAGGGTGCACCTGTGTACATGTGTCATTACAGCATTGCTCAGTTTCTAAATCTGAGAGGCTTGATTATATTTTTCAATTTTCTTGAACCCCAATCTCAAAGCTAAATTGTTGTCCAGTGAATGACAGTCAGGGAAATGTTTGCAGCAACCCTAACAAATGAAAACCACAGCACTTTGCACAGCTCTTTTCTGCTAATGCAGTCCCAGTCACATCTGGTGCTCCTTTTATCCTAAAACAAAGATAAATTCATATGCAAGAACAAAGAGATATGCATGTCATTTGGTGTTATTTTACAAAAGAAGAAGAAAAAAAAGAACAACTTTCTGGTTTTCCCATGTCAGCAATCAGAGCTTTAAATCCATGAAAGGAGATTTGCATTCATTATTTAACCACAAGGCAAGACAACATTTTTAGAAAGCATCCAAGATTGACTAAACTTCCCCTTGGGTCTCCTTTCAGACATATCTTCTTCAACCCTTCACACAACAAACATTCCACTAGAAAAATGCATCTGCCAGGTTTTAAGATCTTTGCAATGACTCTTATTTGCATATTATTTTCCTAGCCCACCCCCAATCAATAATACTTACCTTTCTGTTGCAGCATGTGATAGTTCTTAATCCATCCTGCAGTATCTCACTCAGCCTGCAGCTCTGGATGTGTCCTGGTTTTAGAGCTTGTCATCCCTGAACATATTTCAGATAATTGTTTGATTCTCTTCCTAAATCCACCAGCAATTTTGGAAACTTGCATTACAAATAAAATTATGAATTTATTTAGCTTCAAAACTGCTGTTATTAATTATTACCATGGAAAATGTTATTTAGTGACTTAGGGCTTGATCCTGTTCCCACCAACCTCGATTTCAGGACTCCCATTGCCATTAGAGGAAGTAGGATCAGGCTTTTAACTTCCAACGGATTAAATACATCAGTAGTAGAGTTTAATTGGACTTTACAACATGATTCTGCTTACCTCAGACATCCTGTAAGACATCGGCACATTCAAATGCTGAACTGTGGCACTGAGAAACTAAACACTGGGATAAAGCTGAAGGTGATTTTATTTTTTCTGCATTCTGTAGTGTGTGTCAGTGATGGCACTGCTGCAGTGAATGCTAGAAATGGAATTGCTGCAGGTAACTCCTGGAGCATGGACTGATGCTGGGCAGAATTTCTCATAAGAACAGCAAGACAACCTGAGCAATCTCAGAATGCAGAAGGAAATGGGGTGGTAGGGTAGATATTTTTGGCATTACATGGATCAGGAACAAGACATTAAATCCATTCTTTAACTTTTGCTTGTTCTGCAGAAACTGCCATAAGCAAGCCACTACAATAAAAGTGGCATTATTCACCCACCGAATAAAGAGGAAAAAACATACATACATATACAGACATTCAGGGCATATTTTAATTTACTTTTGCAGCATAAAGATTTAAGTCCCATTCTGGGAAATGATTATTTATAATGCTTGATCAACTGTATGCACCTCTGTGCCCCAGACACCAGTTGAACTGACATCACATGCAAAGTTAGGTAAATGTGTAATTACGTGTAGGATTATCACACTTCAACTGTAAGCTCTCTGGGCCAGGCTATGTCTACATCATTATCCTTTAGTAAGCAGAGTCCATAGTATCAAGAAATACTGTTATAATTGTGTGCTGAATTATGCAGTTCACAACAGGCAAAGTAGAGCACTTGGATACTGTTCATATGTTATTATTGTTGTGATTATTCTAAAACTGAAGCACTTCCCACACCAAGTGATGCAACTGCTTAAATTCATTTCTGGGTGAAATATGTGTGACTACTGTAAAGATATATTACTTATGGTTTAAATTATGTCTGGTGGCTGCACATTTAGACTCCAGTTTGGCAATCAGAGCCACACATGTTGACGTGTAAATTTACGCAGACTTAAGCCAGAATCTGCTTAGACCAGAAGAAAACTGGATACAGCAAAATCCCCACCACTTCTGTGCTGCATATTGGGTCCACACCTCCAACTGTATTACTCTACACATCAGGCTCTTTTTTTTTTTTTTTTTTTTTTTTTTCAGAAATTACCAGAACATTTGGGCACTCTTATTTGGTTGCTTATTACACTTATTCCATATATATTCCTCTATACAATGACTTTTGTATTATTTCTTCCATGCTCCCAATTACAAACTCTGTTGCAAGGACATAACTAAACACTGATGGAAAAGTTCACATTAGAGTGCTACATTAGCCACCATAAATTGAACTTAGCTTCACCCTAAACATATCTGCTAGGTTCTGCTATTTCATTATTATTTTTTTTTTGCTAAATATTTAACACCAATTTTCAATACAAGTAGCACTGCAGCCTCTCAACTAGCACTGTAAATATTTGGTTGATGATTTCCTTTAAGTCCTCTATAACACAAGTTCTTATGCTACGATACCTATGAGAAAATCAATGATATCTGAATTAGAAAATGCTTTTTTTTTTTTTTTTTTCCTCACTGCTCCCAATCTCTTTGGCAATTTGCAAAGCCCAATTTGTCCTTTTGTTCCATTTCACTAATTCAAGATGAAGATCCTAAGGTCTCCCAAGTGGTCTTTAATTAATGGCTGACATGAATATACAAACACTCTCACTTAGACTAACACTGGAAATTAGCAAATATGTGTGCAGTCCCTCAGGATTTATTGACAGTCCTTTCTTAAACTATTGCTTGTAGAGCTGTTGCTTATTTACCCTCAATATACCTTGGTTCAATGTGGCCAGGTGGCCTTCTTCCCCTTCAAATGGTGATATAACTTCATGAAGGAAAATGATTAAATTTTAGCTCACTTTTTTTTTTTCTGTTCCACTTGATAAAGAAACAAACCAAATACATTAGGGACACATTCTCCAATATGTTCAGATCTCAACCTACAGTTCTGTGAAGCATTTTCATAGAAAAACCCTCCAATACAATAAATTCTTCCCTTTTTTAAGGATATAACAATACACATACAGAAAGGCAGACCAATGCCTCATAGAAAAATGGAAAGATAATTTACATATTCCCACTGCATCACTGATGTTAATTCAGTGTGTGTACAGCCATTCTGCTGCACCATTACACATGCATGTGATTACTTCCTTAACATCTACATTAGTTGTATTAACAAAGATGACAGAGAAATGTACTCTTTTAAAGAGTGCTATTGAAAGCACTGGAATGCCTTTGCTCTTTTTAATACCACTTCCTCCTTCCCACGGTTTAGCAAGTCTGTTTCTGGTTATAACAAAATACAATAGAACTTCAATCCCTCTTTTTTTCTGGAGGCTCGTATCAGTAAGCATGGTAACAAATATTTGAATAGGTTACTGGAAGTTTTCTGTGGTTAGTATTTGGAGCATACTACTTATTTATAAAAGTCACATTCACAAGCACACTCACAAATGACAACCTTCTCTCTCCAGCCAAGTTCACCCCAGAACTGCTCCATGGACAGAAAGGGACCAAGCCACATAACAGTCATGTCACTGCTACTGAAATTTAGAATACAAAAGTATCTATACAAAGCAGCAGCAAGATCCAACAGAAGAAATGTTTTTCTTTGCTATTCAGCATCACCTGGAGAAGTAAAGGGGCAACCAATAAAGTAAGAATATCTAAAGTAGTTTCAGATTTCCAACGAAGTATAAACAAAGTACTGTTATTATAAGTAATATAGCAGCTGAGCTGGGCAGGTAAGGTAGAGCAAAGTTCCAAGATACAGAATACCTCAGATGCATCCCATGACTCCCATTCAGTGGGATACATAACATTGCACTTTTCCATAGGCTTCACTAGTACCACATAGGCCTGGGCTTGTTCAGCTCAGCAGTGGGAAAGAAATTTCACAGAAATGATCTGATAAAGTAACTGAACATTGGCAAAAGATTATTTGCAAGTTTGCTTGAAAGCAGAGAAGTGTGGGTGTTCTTTAAAAAAAAAAAAAAAAAGTAAAAAAGGTGTAATTACTTCATAGCAGTTAGTATAAGTAACAATACTGAATAAATTGCAGTGAATACAAAATCGTCTATAAATATGGGTAGCACTACTCTTGACAATAATTAGTGTACAGCATCTCCTCAATAGAATCATGATTAATATTTATTCTGATGTCGTTTTTGTTCTGGGAGATGGAAGGGGACAAAAGGGAAGGCAGATAACATTTAAGTAGAGCTGAGTATGTTTGTGAAGCAGAACCAAAAACACACAAAAAAATCTGTTTTATTTTTCTGCTTACTGTCATTCTCCTCTCCCCTCAAAAAGGCAATGCAAATGGTGCTGGTTTTAAAAGTAAAGCCAGAAATTAAGTGGAGTTGGGACTGCTGAATTATTCATGAGTTCTGATTGAATGGGATCATTATCTCTGGCCTTGCAAGCTAATAAATAGTGTCTAATGCCTGGGTACTGTTTTGATCTAATAGTGTCAGAGGGAAAAAAAAAGGGGGGGGGGGAGGAGCTCCCTGATGAGTTCATTGCAGGAAAACCATGTTTTTTTCCCCTTCCATTGACTACAAGGTTCACTTTGCAGTTCTCAATTCCATTTGCTGCAAAGGCATTTTAACTTGGCCATGAGGTTAAGATGTTGCTCTGTGGTGTCTATACAATGACTTATTTCTTATAATTTCTTATTCCTTTCCTATTTCCTGTAGTAGCTTTATACTTTCCACCCCTCCCCCTGCTTTCTAATCTCTTTCACCTCGCAGTACAAAATACCCCAAACCAGAGTACTTTCAAAGAGGCGGACAAAGCAGAGCAAGTGATTATGATATCTAATCATCCACCTGTCAGCAGTCAAATAATCTTAAATTGCACTGTTCCTTGTTTTATTTCAGGATTGACTGTAGTGAGTCTACCCTCACTTGATTTAATACCACTATAAACTGAATATGTTGTATGGAACCCAAATTAAGGTTCTGCTGAGCCAGCGATCAAAGAAGGAGGGGAATTTGTTAGAGGTGCTATGCCAATGTCCATTGATAAGATTTGAAATAACAACAAAAAAAATGATACAAAAACTATATAAATTAAAATTAAAGCCAAGATATTTCATTGGATAGTTTTTCACAAGCTTTCTTGAGGATTACTTTTAGAATGGGACTTGTTTCAATAAGAAGAAATAATTAGGATATTATTACAAGTTTAAAACCCCTCATAATTAGATAGGGATTAGTAACTTCGTTTTCATATGATTAACACAATAAAATCCATTTTTCCCCAAAGTAATCAGAGGCCTATTAAGCAACATGAGATCATATATCAAGGGGCCTTTTAGTAATTCAGCGGTTTGTAACGTTTACACAGACTCAAAGTCTTCCACAAAACAGCTGACTTCATTCTATCAAGAAAATACTCTGTTTTGGTTGTATTTATTTTGCTGTCTAACACAATCCTTGAAATTTTACTGTTAAAGATTAAAAAAAAAAAAAAAAAGAGTTAAAAGTGTGTGAACAACTATGGGAAAAGTGTGAACACTTTCTCAAATAGTGCATCAGTAGTGGAGTGCTCTGCCCTTCTAATATTTTGCACATTTCAAGCTTACAAATGCCTAGCAATATTTTTTTGTTTGTTTTGTTGCTAGTAAAATCGTGTTAATGCTTAGCTCTGTTATGATAACTAGGCTGAATATGCTGAAGCAAATCATTGACACATTTGCTCTTTGTACACACAGTTCATAAACAATAAGTAATAAAGAGCAGGTGCGATATAAGTTTTGTGGGTCTAATCAGTAGAATAATTCCCCAAACATTACCTTTTCAGTGTCCTTTTTTAGTGCTTTTAACTGCAGCAAAAATACAAAATTTTTCCTTTTGTTGTTATTAAGTGGGGATGTGATCACCCATTCTGGCTTTTCCGCATTTTCTCCATATGATGCCAGCCATTGTAGCCAATGAGACCTTCAGACAGTAACTATTATCTGTCACACTCCTGGACCAAAATAACAAATAATACGCCTGGAGGTGCTGCGTTTTGTGACTGCTAGTTTCCCTGCATGGCATATGCCTCAATAGACTCAGATGAGAGGCGACTGCACAGAACTGTGATTGTGAGACGACTTAGCAGAACCCGAGATGATGTCCTAATGTCCTCCTTCAGAGGGGAACAGAGGTAATTGTTTGTCAGGGGAAGGAGCACATCTCTAAGGAGGCATCCTCTGCAAACCAAGCAGCCACGTGGAAAAAAGAAACTAAGAATCACAATGCAGCAATGCTGCATTGGATCCTAATAAAACGAGTCACAAAAAGAGGTGGGAAATGAAACGATGTATTCAATGACCATGTTAAAAAGCTGTTACAGGTGTGCACTAGACTGAAAACAAATTGAGTTGTTTCCAGGCAGTTTTGTTCTTTTAAAACAGTCGGGTGAAATTCTAGGAGTCCCAGCAAGGAGAGTTAAAGCAGCAAACCTGTGAAATGTAAACGTGTTCCCAAAAGCGAAAGCAGGCACAGAGCAACCAGTGTGCCTGTACATTCTCACTTGTAACAGGGTGGCTTCATAGCCCTCAACTTTTTGCTGCAGAATTTTCTTCTTCCAGCTTTTAATCTTCTGCTTACTTTCCATGGAAAACTAACATCCTCCCAACACCCTTTCTAGAGCAAAGCTACTGGATTTCAGAAATGAGAACCCATCAGTGTCAAGCCAGGCAATTATGGCATCAGTCACAGCAGTGGGAACTTGCCTTTAATGTTGACGGCGGCAGCAACAGGCCTTTAGAGTATATTAAGGACTTTATTTTACACCCTTTCAGCATCTTCTGTTTGATCAGAAATAAACTGGAGCAAACAAGCTAATTAATCACTTACTGAACTAATTCCCCAGTCTTTTCAACCTACATCTTAATTGTTTATTTTCTAACTACAGAAGAGCAAACATACTAATCTCAATGGGAGTAATGTTTCCTATACATCAATCAATCGATTACAGCTTTATTGATCTATAGGCTATAGAAAGGAGCCAAAATTCTTCTATCTTCATCTGTACTCATGATCTATTAATTACACCTTACCAATGGACATCTGGAAAGGAGTCACAAGATGAGAGCCAGGAGTTCCTATACTAACTTCACTACACTAATACAGAAAAACTGCTCTTTGTTTAAATGATGTTTTGTAAACTCTCTCTTTAAAAAGTAAGCAGAGCACTGAAAAATACTTTCTAATCAGATCTACTTGCAATCAAAAAAGCATCTAATTCAGAAATTATTAAATGATTTTTTTTAAAAAAAGGGCATTTAATTCACAAATTATTAAATGAAATCTGCAAAGTGAATCAAACAAATAATAGCTTTTTTTTTCCCCCTGAGTGACTTGTAAAAATTGGGCCAAAAAAAGGGTATATAATTATTTCAAGAAACAAAACATTACAGAAATCAACATAGCAATTACTTCACACTTTTCCAGAAATACAGGTTGATTTTTAAACAGAAAATGATTCTCTGAAAAGTTAGTCTCACTCAAAAATGTTCCAGTGAAGCATTTTGACTTTTCTGAAATATCCTTGTTCTCATCTTTTCCTTCCATTTCTTTCTGTCAGAATTGTCCACTGCAATTAATCTAAAGTTTCAAATGCTTCTGAAGTAAAAATGCTACTTTTGGGGAACTTATTCCCTCCCATACAACAAATGTTATATAGCCCTATTCACAAATATTTATGACAAAGCTTTGAGTTTAAGAATGCTTCTTCAAAAATAAAGTAAAAAATAAAAAGTAAAAATTCTGGGGCTTATACAGAGCATGCTACTCTGTAGATGAATAGAGTTTGGGGCTACGTAATGCATCCCACACAGTGGGTAGCTGCAAGGTGCACAGGCACATGTTTTTCTACATAAAGTCTCAGAAAATAATATGGGAGCATCAGTTAACGAATTGGTGGAAGTGCTGACCTGTTTGACCATCAGCTGAAAAGAGGGTAACCCTGTAGAAGCCCTTCCACTCACATTCAAGTTTTCCTTTCTGAAGGGAAAAAAAGGGGTTTCCATAACAACAATTATCAATTGTCTTGTTAAGGCAAAATACACATGGTCATTAACAAGGTGGCAATATCTGAGGGCCAGTAACAAATTTCTTTCAAAAATGTTTTGACGGGAAACTGGGCTTACTTAAGCCCAGACCAAATGGTCTTGATTATTGGTTTACCAAAGAATATTACAAACTGAATTAAAAAGCCTTCCCCCCACCAAAAAAGTTTTCTTTTATCCTCTTCTTCAAATGTTCACAAAGGTGAGTTTTCTACAGGCAAACCAGCCATGGGCAACAACAAAATACGTGCTGCTGAAGAAAGAGGGGTTTGCTTTCTTGGTGCCTTGCCCACGTTTCCCACTACCTGACCAGAGCTGCTGAGGTGTATCTCCTGTCTCAAAGTAGACCAGGTGGCAATGGTAACATAACTGAACATAAAGATGTTTTCTTTGGGTTGCCTGAACAAACAGAACGCAGGTCTGATGAATAGCTTCCCAAAAAAAGTCTACATACAGCTGAAGAAGAAATAAACATGAAAGTACAGAAAATGTGTGTACTTTGAGTACACAAAGTGAGGCAATATACTGTTTAGGCTTTACTCATTGGTTCTGAGCTCTCCCCTTCTCCGCTTAACAAAAGTTTGTCTACCTTTGTGGTGCCAGGGGATGCCATGTTGTAAAGGTCATATTCAGAGAAATTACCCTTCTATTCTACTAAATTTAGAGTCTGTGGAAATATACAGACTTTCTATTCTACATATAATAAGTCAGATATTTTTCTACTTTTACTATATTCCTATTTTGAACAACTCTGAGGCAGCAGAAATCTTTTCTAGTCCTACTATATTGTGTGCACAATTAAAGCCTATGTTTTTATGTGATTGGAAAATTATACAAAAACTTTTTAAAAATATTAAGTGACAGGGACGTTAAAAATCACCATTTTTCTCCTAAAGCTTTTACCACTGATCTTGTGAATATCATTTTAAACTGTTTTATTACACTACTTAAGGGTTTTTATGATTTTCAATTATTAAAACTGTACTTCTGAGTAACTGTCCTTCTGTTTTAACACTGAGAATTTGTATCTAATTGCCAGGATACCAGCCTGTACTTTAAAACTGAACATTTAAATATTTTAAATGGTGCTTTATTCCTATTAGTTTTGAAAATGATGAAGATCAACCACAAAAGTAAACTGGCAGCAAAGCTCTGCTTTAGCAGTGTTTGTCAGGCAGCACACACTGACATCCTGACTCTTGCCATGCAGGAGACAATGAAATACTTCTAAAGCTACATCTACCAAGGAAGCAGAAGCAAGCAGGAGTCTACAATTTGTGCCTTCACACACACCACCATTCTTGCACTCCAAAAAACATGGCAAGCAACTGTTCAAATCCTCATCACTTTCTTCATAAGTGCTTTTTTAACTATATAGAATACATCCGACTACCTCATTGAAATGTGGATGGATTAATAGAAAATATGCCACAGACAGTAATAATAAGGAAAGGTTTATTTTACCACGTTGAATCTATTGCACCATACTGACTCATTACATATCCCCTCACCTATACACAGAGGCTAATCAAATAGAAAGAAGCAAAATTTGACTGGCAAAATCTGTAAATCTGTGATTACAGCTACTGCAAGAGGAAAAAAAAAAAAAAATTAAAAAAATAAACATTGCTTTGGTTTCATATAATATAAAAACTCAATAACGCACTGATTATCTTGAAATCTTAGAGAACTGTTGCAGGTAGACTCAGATTAGGCAAAGTGCAGTAGGAGCAAAGTCAGATAAATTTATGATGTCCCAGTACAATTTTGATGACCTTGCAATGATACAAACCACAGAAAGAATATTTATTATAGAACTAACTGAATGAATTTTACAAGTCCAGAAACCTTCTGAAAGGGACAGAATAACTTAATATATTTGCAAGTGAACACTAAATATTTTTACATTTAGTTTTCACTTGCAACAGAAAATGTTATTGAATATAATGAACTTGCTAGATAATTAAATATGGTGAATTTTTATGGATTACAAAATGAAGCTAAGTGGATATCACGATTTCTTTTCTGTATGAAGTAGTAAAAGCAGTAAGATGTAATTAAACCTTGAAAATGAAATGGTACAAGCAACTTACAGTATCTTGTAAAGAACAAGACATAAAATGTAAAAGCACGCATTATAAAATATAGTGGAGATAGCAGCATGTCTGCATGATAACTCATGAAGAAACTCATACTGCAGAGAAGTACAAAGACTTCATAGGAATCCAGACCTTAAAAAATTAATGCAAGTTTTGTTCTTGTGTTAAGATAAGGTAAGATTTCACTACCTCAATACAGAAATTTTTAACATAGAAAATCAAAGCAAGAATCATTTGAAAAAGAAATAGCGTGCCAAATGAAGTCTAATTTCTCTGCTACATGCTTTATTTCAGGGAGTGTATTAAAATCCGTAGTACTAACAACGTGAGTGAGTAATCATTTGCTGAATTGTGTCCAAATTGGTTGCTGACTAAACCAAACCAGATGAAATAGATGTGGGCAGCTTGAACTCAAGATCAGCTATTTTTTCATTTTCTTTCCTTAATTTCAGACATCACACCTTGTCCAGTTTAACCCCCGGCAGTCTATTAAATCATTCTTTTTCAGTACAAAAATAGAATAAACAGCCTAAATTCTACTTTGCATAGAATTGAAAACAAAAAAGTATTTAGTTTAGCAGGCACTCCAAATGAAATATTTCCCCTCCTACCGGGCATTACCTCTCTCTTCCAGGTGTACTTTCCTATCTTATTGTATGGTTCTCTGGTAGAACCTTTTACTTGCTAGAAAAACCTATAATGAAATTAACACACTGGCCAGCATTAAGTCACAGCTGGTGACTCTAAAGATGTCTCCATTACCTGTCCTTATTCAACAGAAAAATCATTGTTGTATGCTGTTATATATGCACATTTTTGTGTTTCACTAATCTATGAACATATATATGCAAACGCATAAGCTTACATAAGCTTTCCTAATTTAGCAGTGATCTCAAACAGTATTTTAGTACAGTAACATGTTATATCTTGTTGCCATATTTAAACTTTGTATTGTCATCTTAAAATGAATGATGATCAGTAAACATATATGTGAGTTTTTTAAGAGGAATCAAAGTGATGCCTTTCAACAAGGTATCTGCCCCAGAGCATAACTATGTTGTGATGCTTTTTACCAAGGCAAAATAAGTTTGTAAATTGTGATTTTATTTCCTAACAGCTAGTGAAAAAAGCATTTCAGAAATTTTTCTTGGAAAAATAGAGTAAAAGATAACAGTACCTTATTACACTATCAGGTCACTTTCCTATGCCAGCACTTGCCTAAAAAGTTTCAGTTAGCACTGCTCTTTTTAACTTAGAACACACACCACGGGATCAAGGGCCCCATATAATCCCTGGCACCATCAGGAGCTGAAGGAACCAGGAACCTCACAGGTGGTGCTCAATCAGGATGTGACAACAGCACCCTGTGGGGATCCATTGCTCCATGGAGAACTGGTCAGGGCCAGGCATAGTGACGGCTGGCCTTAAGGAACCCTTTAAGCTTATTCCTCTTACAACTCCGTAAGGCCAACACAACTCCTCAGGAGAGCACACAATATAGCTGTAATATGCTCATGTTCAAATGGCACTGGAGGCAGATGCTGGACATGTGCCTGTCTCTCTGTGCCAGCAGATATGTCATAACAACATAAAAATGGAAAACTCAACAGGAATTATTGAGAACTCCCTGTAACATCCAAGCCACTCACATGAAAGTCACTAGTCTGAAAAAGGTAGAGCAGTCTTTTATATCCCCAATCACTTGATTACTGAGTTGCATCATTGTTGAACCCTAGCCCATAAAATCGAGGGAACACAATGATAGTCAGCCAAAACATCACAAACAGCTGCTTGTCTAGACATATTAGTAGTGTCCTGAAACCTTGGCAGCCTGGTAACATAATCTAAAAAGAAAAATTACACCACTATTCTTGAAATGTTTCATTGTGATTATGTAAATCACATTTATTTTCACTGGAAAATATAAAAACGCAGGCAAAAGAAATCATGAATCATTGCCCCTTGGTTCCCAACTAAGGGTATGATTCAAAGGGAGGTATCTGCAAGCTTTTTTCTCTAATGAAAGGCTCCTAAGAATAGCATATTCCGTAACATGAAGGGACAAATTAATAACAGTATTACAATATATTTATTTTCTTTCTATTGTGCGTGCTTATTTTACTGTGGCAATTATTTGTTTATAAGCCATTAAGTTATCTAAAAGGCCTATTTGATATTCCACCTCTGATTTAATTAGTAGAAGACAGTCCCTTTACAGTAAACAAAGTTTGTTTAAATTCTCAATTGAATTTATCACTTCTTTGCTTATTTATATTCATTTCTAATTAAAAATAGATAGTTTTGTTCAATCAAAATGTGCAATTAACTCCTCAAAGTATGTAATAGATTGCCACCAATGACACGTGGCATTGAGAGTCCCCACACAGTCACTTTGTACTCAAAGTTACTGGTTCCTCAGCTTGTGAAGAAAAATAAAAGAGAAAAAGGAGAGCAGAAAATGGTCTCTGATTTGCACTAGCCATGAAAGACATCTGTAGTCAAAACAAGGAAGAAAATCTAGTAGTGGGCCTGAACTTTGGGTGCTTTACTCCCATGCCCTTGTTTGTGTGACTTTTCAGTCAGTTACCTCAGGCTGTCAGTGATCTGTACTGCAAGTTTTCCTGACTCCAACTTTTGCACCTTTGAAAAACTGAGCATCTTTGAACACTGAGCCCTACACCAAATGACTCCAAGTTTCAAGAGCATTTAATGGCTAGAGATATTTTGACTATCTTGGCTGCTCAGATAGGGCCTTAGAGGTAGTCAGAATGAACAAGGGGATGAGAATTTGACTGCCTGTTTTTGTCACTTTAATATTTGGCATTTCTGTGGCCTTAAAAGACTAGGGAAATCATTTAAGAACTAATGAAGAGCTATTTACCTCCTAAATCTTCTTCCCTTGAGTAATGAAATAATTACCCTCCCATAATCATGGAAATATTCAACTTGAATCTTAAATTGAGCTGTTGTGAAAAGTGGTAGTGATGTTACATAGGTGATCACCATGGTAACATTGGGAAACTGCACTGTTGTCAAGCCAGGAATATAGTTCTGCTTTTCCCATAAGAACCGTATAAGAGACCAGGTTGAACTCTTCCAAGATCCCGTAATACAAGTAAAAGCGAACATTTATCTGTCTCACCCACATGTGAAAAAGGCTTTAAAACAACAACAAAAAGGAAAAAAAAAAAAGGAAAAAAAAAAAAAAAAAAAAGACAACCCAACCCTTCAGTACACCATCCATAAAGTGAATTACTTTGTAATGTGGTATTGTTGTTTGTTGGCATCGTATTATTATTATTTTTTAAATCTCCATACATTAATTCAAGACAGATCCCAAAGGAAAAATGTTGTGGGACTTCAAGGAGAAATCAGAAGATTTACTCACATAACTTATGTAATTAGACATCCTGCAGTGTGCCCTGGCAGCCAGGAGGGCCAACCGTATCCTGGGGTGCATCAAGCACAGCATCGCTAATAGGGTGAGGGAAGTGATCGTCCCGCTCTGCTCTGCGCTGGTTCGGCCTCACCTCAAGTACTGTGTGCAGTTCTGGGCACCACAATACAAAAAGGACGTGAAACTGTTGGAGAATGTCCAGAGGAGGGCGACAAAGATGGTGAAGGGCCTGGAGAGGAAAACATATGAGGAGCGGCTGAGGTCACCGGGCCTGTTCAGCCTGGAGAAGAGGAGGCTGAGGGGGGACCTCATCACAGTCTACAACTTCCTCGCGAGGGGGAGTGGAGAGGCGGGTGACCTTTTCTCCATAAACACCAGTGATAGGACCCGTGGGAATGGGGTGAAGCTGAGGCAGGGGAAGTTTAGCTTAGATATCAGGAGGAGGTTCTTCACTGAGAGGGTGGTTGCACACTGGAACCAGCTCCCCAGTGAGGTAGTCAGGGCACCAAGTCTGTCTGAATTTAAGAAGAGATTGGGCTGTGCACTTAGTCACATGGTCTAAACTTTTGGTTAGACCTGTGCAGTGCAAGGAGTTGGACTTGATAATCCTTATGGGTCCCTTCGAACTTGGGATATTCTATGATTCTATGATATTAGAGCAGTTACTGACCTTTTAAACTGTGGCTACTTTACAAAGAGAGCCCTCCCATTCTGCTTGATTCTTTGACTTCTCACACAAGATAATTTTCTAAACCAGCAGTGGTCATTGCATCTGAAGCTAGTTCACTTCAGGGTATCCAGTCCAAGTACCCTAAGCATATGCTTAGGTTCAGAGGACTATTCAAGCAACGGTGCAAGGGATGATCAATACTAAGAATACTGTTTTCATCAACAGTCTGAGAGGTACAATGAAAGACCATACACTGAATCCCTACCAGAAATATTCCAAGATTAAAACTTCATAGGTAATGTAAAACATGAAGGACAATATAGAAGAAACTGGATAACTTCAGCTAGGGTTTCACAGAAACAAGGGGATGAACTAATGTGGTTTGAAATAATCCACCACAAATAAGTGACTGGAGGCTCTGTATCAAAGCTGAAGGACCTAACAGTTTCCCAGCACAAAGGTACCATGATTTCCACTTTGATGGCTGCTTTTCTGTCTACATGCTGTGTGGCATGAAAGGCATGACTATTCAAAGGGCAGACTAAGCATTTGGGATACTAATCATTAAGCATGGTAGAGGAACTGAACTGTCAACAATATCAGTGTACACAGTGCTGCAGAGATGGTAGATAAAATGTCCAAACGGCATTGCCTGTTTGCAGCTAAGTGGGATTATGTGATCCTAAAATGTACAGTTCATTAAAAATCCAGATGAGAAAATAGAAGATCTTGAGAAAGGATGTATAATTCTAGCAAATTACCAGGAAGCAGGGGATTAAATCCTCCTGAAAAGGACATTCTACTGCAAAATAAACATACCTGAGGAACATTCACATTCATTCTTTGGAGAAGATAAAGAAATCTTTTTGCCAGGGTGCTGCAATAAAATAGCAAGCAGTAGGTGAGGTGGGAACAATAATAAAGGCAACATATCTGGGCTCTGAAATTAATCTGTTCCTCTCTAACTAACAAGTGAGCTGTAGACTACTACTTTTCTTCCATTGTGCACAGTGAAGCTTTATCTCCTAAAAATGGCCATCTGTTTAATTCTGAATTACTTAAACAGTTACAACATGTGAACTGCAGCATGAACCCAAGACGACTGCCCACAGCTGCTCACTGGCAATATCAAGCTTGGGACGGGACTGGTGGAATGCCATCATTTGGCTGTAAGCTCCCTGCTACCCAGCAGTTATGGTGAGTGGTCCACTGCAAAAGGTAGCCAAAATTCTATGGAACAGTAGAGGCCACTGCCACATAGGATTCACCCTGTCTGCTTAGCACAGAAAGAGAAGATGGAGATTGCACGGAAAGGAGAGCTCAAGATCACTTTGACAAATGTAGAAAGATACTGAGGCAGGAACAGCATGTGGTATCAAGTAAAAAATAGCTGCTTTAGCCAAGTACAGATAAGGACAACTCACAGACTGTTCCAAAGGCAGAGATCAGTGCAGAGCGTTAGACTTTGAGCAGCACTTCTTTCTTCTGTGGACAGCAGGGGCATATAACTAATGCAAGATTGCCTACAGTTCACTCTTAGAGACTTTAGAAGTTGTAAGAGGCCTCTTTATTCCCAGAGAGCCTGGAATAACCATTGTAACAGATGACACGTTCATAGTAGACTATGGTTGTGTGAAAGAAACAGGAAATTTCTCCCCTGGAAGAAGTTCTGAATCAAATGCCCCTTTCACCGACTCTGCCATCCAAGCAAATTCAAATTTACTTGTCAGCCTGTGGTCAGCTGCCCATCTCAAAAGCCTTTCCATTTACATAAACATAGCACTGTCTGTCTCCTTCCCTTCAGCAGGATCATATGGATTATCCTCTGATGACCCATTCCCAGAGTGTTCTCTGGAATGATCCTAGCTCTGGTCAGGAGACAGAGAGGGCTCAGCACTCCACATGGCTCCTCCCTCTCAGAGCCTGTCAGTAAATCTGTAGAGACAAGAAACAGCTCTTTCAAAAGAAAAGTTTGAGCTCTTTGCCAAAGAATACAGTTTAGGAAAATGGGTCCAAAGCACTGAAGAATGTTATCTAAATATTTCATTACCTCAGTGTAACCACTTATCCAAATGAAGAATGATCCAGCTCATTCCTGCCTCTCCTGGAAGACTCAGCTCTCTCTGCCTGCACCTGATCCAACCTGCTCACAAAGCCCTATTTCCTTTGATCTAAAGTTTAGGATTGGAAAAAAAAGATCTAGTCCAGGTAAGGATTTTTTAGGTCACGTGGATACAAACCATAGGTATTCACTAATTAACATCTTCCCCATTGTGCTCCAGGAGCATTAGTATTATCTAGGATAGATTCTTATCTCTGCCCCTTTGTTTGATTCAAAATCTCTTCGACAAGCTCTGACCTAATAGGTAGTGAAGGTCTAGTAAAGTTTATCTCAAAAAGTTTTTCTCTTACACTACTTAGAACCATATTCGAGTTAGGAGTGTATTTCATGAATGATTTATAAAATGATTTATAAACTTTACAGGCTACAGTTCTCACATAAGGAAACAAATGTCCTATGTCCATCAAAGGAACACCCTACCAGAGAACAGGTTTCTTCCTTGCTATTGGAGCAGTAAACTCAATTAATTTTCTATTTGCTAGTCTTGATCACTGTATCATATAAGAAAGAAAATGCCATGCAACGAAACCTTTTCCAGTGACTGTTCTGATAGCAACTCACAGGAACCACTAGAGACCTAAAAGGAAAACTCAGACATTTCTGGGTGGGAGGCAAGCAAGGCTGCATAGTGTGTGGCTCTGCCCTTATGCCTCCTAGACCCTAAATACAGTCAAGTGATTCAGATCTCATACTTGGGATACACGTCCACAACAGCAGTGGGGTCCTTGTATATGGAGACTAGGAAAGAAAGAGATATTACTTATTTATTTACTTGCTTCCATACTGTGGTCCACCATGACCACCACATCATTTCCTATAAAACTCTCAACTCCTCAGTGCTCTCCAGGTCATTTACATATATGTGTAAACCCGGTGTCTCAGTCCCCATTGGGAATTCCTCTCAGTTTGGCAGCACCTAAAAATTGAATAAGCTTCTTGCTGGTCCATCATTCAGGTCATTAATGAAAAATAAGAATAATATCGGATCCAGAACAGAACCTTCTTGACGCTCACCCAACACATATACTGGTAGTGAACCACTGATAATTCCTTGCTCTGTACATACTTTACATATTTCAGTGTCTTTCCAGCAATTGAAATAAAGTTCAGTGTTCTATAAATTCTTCATTTTTTCCACTCTTTAAACATAATCACTAACTTTGCATTTTCTCTCGCCTAGGTCATTTTCTGTCCTTCAGAATTCCTATGGGTGACTGTTCAAGACTTCAGATTTCATCAACCAGCCCATTAACTACCACGTAAAAAGTTCACCTGCCCAGCTGATTTGAAAACATCTAAATTTTATCTATATTACGTCAACTGTTTCCATCTTGTTCTTTCCTTTTGGTGCTGGTATAAGCCACTTTATTGTAGCAGACCTTTATATTGAAATCTGACACAAAAGACATAAACCACTCAAATTCTTCCACTCTCACCTTCCAATAGCCTTTCCTCCCTCTCAAATAACTTCTCTGATTTATATATTCTTGTGACTGACCCTAGTGAGTTAACCTAGTTTCTACTTTGTGTGATCTTCCTTTTCATGTTTGAAGTATGTGAAGAGCTCTTGATTTAGCCAACTCAGGCTCTTACCGTACTTCCTATCTTTCCTCCTCAATGGGATAATTTGCAGTGCCCTTAGTAGCATTTCCTTAAGAAATTGCTAGATCTCTTATTACACTTTTTCTTAGACCAGCCTCCCAAAAATCTAACCTAACTGTGCATACAGCAGACATATGTCCACAAGTACAAGTCCTGATAATGACATCAAGGATCACAAAAATCAGGTTTGTAGTACTCTCATTTATTGCGTTTCTTTGTTAGTGTCCAGGTTTCAGTGAGGACAGGGTTAATTTTCCTCCTAGTAACTGGTAGAGTGCTGTGTTTTGGATTAGGATGAGAAGAGTCCTGATAACATGCCGATGTTTTAATTGTTGCAGAGTAATGCTTGTACCAAGCCAAGGACTTTTCAGCTCCTCGCTCTGTCCTGCCAGCAGGCAGGCTGGGGGTGCAGCAAGAGCTGAGAGGGGACAGACCCAGGACAGCTAACCCAAACTGGCCAAAGGAGTATTCCATACCATCTGGGGTCACGCTAAACAATATATAGGGGTGGCTAGCCAGTGTGGGTGGGCCAGCTGCTTGGGGATAGACTGGGTATCGGTCAGCGGGTGGTGAGCAATTGCACTGTGCATCACTTGTTTCATACTCACTATTATTATTATTATTGTTTCCTATCTTAATAAACTCTATTTATCTCAACTCTCGCTTCACTTTTCCGTTTCTCTCCCCCATTCCAGAGAGGGAGGGGGGAGGGTAAGCGAATGGCTGTGTGGTGTTTAGCTGCCGGCCAGGTTAAACCACAACAGTTGGATTAAATTTCAGACAGTTACCAAACTGTTGATAAACAGTTTTTTATCTTCATGCAGGAGTTGCTGAGTACCCTTTGGGTACATCTACACACTTCCACATCTTCTAAAAAACAGATTTTCTTCAAACTATTTTAAATTGATTGATAATGGAATTCATTAAGAAGTGAAGAATATGAACAGTGACTGGTCACAACCTCCAGCAAAAATAATACGCAGGTGATAGCTATGCATATTATTTTTCTTGAGATGTTAGTCTAATGATTCCAGTCTCACTTCCCTAGTGTATCCCTGCCTCCAACTCATTCATCCCTTTTCCTTGAAGTCATTCTGGTCAATATTGTGATCTTTGGTATTCCCAAGATTTCCAAGTGCAAGTGGCATCTGTCGGCATTGCAATACAAACAAGAGCATGAAGAGGAATAAATGTAGCTTACTACAAGACTAGAGAGTGTCAGTCTCTTAGATCTGCATCCATTAGGGTGTTTTGTTGTCGGTGGTGTTTTTTTTGTGTTTTTGTTTGTTTGTTTGTTTGTTTTGTTTGTTTATTTTGTTGTTGTAGTTGTTTGCTTGTTTTTTAAGTCTTATTCAACTGCTTTTGATGGAGCTACCAAGGTTTGGATTCCCTTCACTTTCAAGTGATTCCAAGCTCCTAAGTTGTGGTAAGTACAATTTTTACACCGAATGTGTGAGAATTTTCATTGCATAATATAATCCAGAAAAAAAGTCCATCCAATAGTAGTGATTTTAAAAGAAAGAGGGACCAAAAATTAATCTTCATACTGTACAAAGATTTTAGTGAAGAAATAAGAAGATAATTAAGCTATCTCATCTTTTCAAAATAATCTAATTTAAGAGCATGTATGCCATGGAATTGTGTTCTTGTTATTTAGCCACCTTTGAAAACCCCTCCTCTGCACTACCAACTTATTAGTGCTTCCTTGTCTCTAACACTACTGAAATAAAAGCCTAGCTTGTCTGAAATTGGGCTACTGCAAATTAGTAAGTGTTTTCTTTCTGATTAATTGTATCGATACAAGCAATTTGTATTACTCCCCCATAAAAACTGATAAAGAGTAACACACAGGACTTGCATTCATGCCACTAGTAATACTGCAAATTGTTAATTGAAACAGTAACTACCCTGTAGTTTATAGCAATGACTGGCAGATGCACTAGACTTAATATATTTGGTGACCTAATGTGTCCAGGAATTAAGAGTACAGTCAAAAAGAATAAGACCAGAGGCAGGGGTAGTTTTAACTGTAATGGGAGAGCTGTTTATTCCCTCTCTTACACAGAAGGTAGTTGGGAAGCTTGCTTATGCTATGTGCATTACACCATGGTTTGATGGTTCAGCTGCACAGGCCAGAAAGGACAAAGACTGAAAACTAATCCCTGGCAATGTATTGTCTCTACCCACCCGTTTATCCTGGAAAAAACGTCCATAGATATATCACCTACTATAGATGATCTGGCCCTTGAGGCATTAAAAGATTGGTGGTTCAGATTCACTAGCCACTACTTCATCAGCAAATTCTGATGTAATTTATGTTAAGAGCTAGATTCTGAGAAGTTTGTCTAGCTGTATTTACTCATTGAACAATCTCCTTGATATTAACAGGAGAAATTCATAAATCAACCTACTTTTTGGGGTAAATAAAATCCAACCCATGATTACTAGTGATAATACTTCATGTTATAACACTTTCATATGGTTTAATTGTCTATTTAGCAGGAGTCAGACAACACTATTTCCATCCAGATGTAATAAAATCATTACTGAAAAGAGGAAATGCATTGTGAAGTTGTATCCAAGTTCTGAGGAAAAAAATATATATATAAATTGGATTTTTAAAGGACTAATTGGATTACTTTGATTTTATAAAAATACTCTAAATGCAACATAACACAAGAAAACATCAGAAAATTTTCTTTGTATACTCATAGGAAAAGAATATTCATAAACAAAATTATTTTCTAAGATGAAGTTTTATGAAGAGATGAGTTTTTAAAATTTTGTAGAGTTCTAATATCACTCCTGTTAATGCCATACCCTCCATACCCTGTTTGTGAGCAGAAAAATCCTTCTTCTTGAGTTTACTTGTCAGTGGAAGTCTTCATGTACAGATGACTCATATAGAACTAGACAAAGATGATAGATTCTTTAAAGAAAGCAAGTATTTTCACAATTTGCCAGGCACTGTTTCTGCTCTTCATTTTTTGATTTATGGCAATAAATTTTGATTGACTGCTTGACTGAGGACTGTCCTGGGTAAGACCCTGTCCTGGTTGATATCCTCAATCTTTTCTTCCTGAAGTCCCCAGAAAATGAACTGGTGCCTTTTGCTGTTCTTTTACCAAGCATTACGACTCTGTATGTTTATATGGAATGAAAGACTCCAGATCTAAAGATAATCAAGACCACATGACTGAAGTGTAAGCCAATTGTATGCAGATCTAGGATCCAACACTGTAAGGTTAATGCCTCCTTGTTGAAAGCATATAATCATTTTGAAGTATCTTCTTTGTTTTGTTTTGTGTTGTGTTTTTTTTTTTTTTGTTTTTTTTTTTTTTTAACGAATGACAAAAAACAGAGCCTCATTTTATGTGCCTGGGAGTAGCTATCTAAGCTTCAGGCAATACAAACGCTGCTATTACTGGGGAGTAAAAGCTCTGCATAATTAACAAACATCATCAGCCTTACAGTTCCTGTAGAATGTAGTAAGTTCCTTGCCTGAAGGCTGCTCTCAGCCTAGTAAGTCTGTTTACCCTGTCCAAGATTAGATTAGTTTAATTGTTATGAAAAAGACTGCTAAGCCTAATTATGCAAATGTTTCTAAATGTTCACAAAAGTAATTTATTTATTTGGAGATAAATAAATCTGTTTTGTCATAAACCAGATTGCAGTCCTGGCAATGTACAAGCAGGGTTATGTGCCCTTAGGCATATCTTTCACTACAAATATCAGTGGGACCCCTGGATTACAACATTTATAAATACATAAGTGGTTTTTAGCAGGTTTTTATTGTTTTTGTAAATTATTGTAATCCCAGAAAGAACTATTGCAGGTTTAATACTCACCAACCTTGTTATGAAAACAGGGCTTCTCAGCAGAAGCATTTAAAAGATGCTAACAGCTAAAACATTCCTAGTAGACCTATTAAGGTGCACCTGTTTTATTATGCTTTGGAACTGGTATCTTCAAAAGAGTTCTCCCCTCCTAATACAGAGTCTTGCTGCTAAAATAACCTGCATTAATAAAGAACTATTATTCTAAATAATGTGGTAACATTCAAGGCAGACAGAGCTAAGCATAACTCGAAGCAACCCCTTTTTACATTAGAAATTATGTAGGTTTACCTTGTAAACATCATTGCAGCTTAGAGATTTAATTCTTCATCTATTTGTAATTTCATGACAAAACATGAAATATATGCAGAAAAACTGTTCTATATTTAGCTACTGCTGTAGTTTCATTGCTATTATCATGGAAATAACCCCTAGGTAGCACACTGCTGCCTTCTGTGAACTTATGCACATTCAAGGCAGAGTATTTATATTTGAGTATTTATATTTTGGAATGGTAGATGCTTAAAACCTGATCTTGACCACCAAAAATAAATAAATAAATAAATAAATAAATAAATATGGCTGTAAGGCTTAAGTAAGGCTTAACATGTTGCACAGCTATGTAAAATGGAGCGGGACATATGCCCCAAATAAGACTGGCCTTTAAAAAGTTCAAATCTTTTCATAACAAGACAGTTCATCTGTAGGTAGGAGATATTTTACACACTGCAGAGCATACACCCCTGACTCTTGGAGGCATCAGCTTCTGAAGGAACTAAACAACATGCACCTTTAAAACAGGTGAATCACATCTGTGTATGACCAGGACACTTGGAGCCAAGTTCATTTAAACTGTAACTTCTGTTCGAGGCTGTAATACTTTCTGCCATCAATGCTTATTTTCTATTTGAGACATCATCATGACATTTTACTGGAAATATACTGCATTAAAACCAACGCAGAGTGACTTCTTGATTTGCTTATAAATTAACCATTCCTTAAATAAGCAGGGCAATATCTCTATATGGGAATTATACCCTCAGTTCTCTTGTGTATTAAATGGAGGATGCGAGCAATGATTTTAACTGGCTGCAATGACATCACCATTATCATGGATATTCAAGACATTAGAAGCTGCTTGCTGTCAGTTAAATGATCACATCTCAAGTGCACCTGCTTTATAATTATTCATTTGGAGCAGGATCATTAACATATTCCTTAAGTCATTTACAGGCAATTTGACTCTACTGTAATGATTTTTTCCCCTCTTTGTAACAAATTAGTGATATATATAAATATGTGAGTACAAATGAAATTCACAATTCATACCATAGTTAGTGTATACCAAAGGTCTGAAGGTTGTCTAACTTGCCTTTTTTGTTGTTGTTGTTAACAAGTCTAGAGAATGTGGAGAATCATATGGCTAATTGATAGGCACATATGAACATACAGGAGCATGTTCAAGCACCTATAGTTTATATCTTAAATACCAATAACTCCTTTGGGGATTTTCCACAGCTTGCATGCTGACAGAACTTCCCTAAAATCTCCATCATTAGTACAAGATAGTGCTGATCTCGTCTTGGCTTGCATACAAAGCTCTTTATAGAAGACATTACTGCTGGGTGAAGGATGCTGTAAGACTGTCAGAAAACTGCAGTTCACACTGATTTTGGCCCACAGAATCACTTTCCTGTAACACCTGAGATGCAATAATTGCCTACTCTAGGCAACATCTCTTCCTCACAAGATGCGGTGGCCTGCAAAAATGCACAGCAGAGTTTGCACAGATCATTCTTATGTATTATTTTCCCTTAGCATGTGGTTAGCCAGTGTCATTGAATTTCTGCAGAGAGGCAGTGAGGAACAAGGGAATCAAGTCAAATTCCTTCATTAATGATATGCAAGTGAAAGGCAGCATGGTTCAGCAAACTACTGGGTTGAAGTGCCTTTACTGAGAGGGTCTCTTCTGTCTCCAGCAGTCCTGTTTGTTACATTGGCAATGTGACAGTGAGCAGGAGACCTTCTGCTGGCACATAAAGAAGGAAAAACAGGCATGGGAGCATTTCTTCTTCTAACCTGCCTTGCCTAAAAATGTGTGGAAAACACCCACCATTTAGGGAAATTTCTTCCCATTATACCTGAGAGCATCTGAGAGACATCTATAGATAGGGTGAAAAAAAATATTTCCAGCTTCCTTTCAGGTGATGGCAGAAGGTTCCTGAGGGTGCTAGAAAAACCCCAGAGGATATCCACAGGAGCAGTATCACCTCTGCCGCTGCTGAGCAGTCCCTCTCAGACAAGTGTCTAAGAGGAACTGAAAATGACCGTGGAAAGTGCAGTTGCACATGAGCATAGGAAACTCAGAGACAGCATTTTTTAACTCAAAGCATCAGACCACAGACCAAAGCATTCTGGATGCCATACATGATTTTGTATGACTAACAAATGCAAGAAGAACTCTTGGATTTTTTTTTTTTATTATTATTTTTTTGAAATTATTTCTGTGCTAGACTTCTGACTAGAAATCTTGGCCTTAAAAAACACCATGATTCTTCCATTCACTTCTGCTGCCATCGAGATACCAGTCAATGCTGGTGAACCAATGGCAGATGAGAAACTTAGCAGCATGATTCAAACATCCCTGAGCTCTTGTGATCTGTTTCCCTAATTATGCTGAGGAAATTACAGTACCCTTTATGGAACAAGAGCCTTATAAAAATAATAGTTTGTTATATGGTTATCAAATTCTCTGGTTACAATGTGTCAATTTAAAAAACATAAAAAAATAAATCAACTTATTGCTAATGTCATCAGTAGGTGAAGGCACCACCATTATTTAAAATGTTACAGAAAGCTGAAGAATACTAATTACCAACTGACATACCAGTTATAAAAATCAAAGCACAGAGACACTGTGATGGAAGTAAAAGGAAACTGAGCCCTCAGTTGTTTTATTTATTTTTTCTTCCAGGTGATAAACTACTCATACTTAGATAATCTCACAATATAACAATACCTACGGTGCAGGATATGTATCATTCCCAAGTATCAGTTAGAAATGAAGATTCAAAAAGACTGCTTAAACCTTTCTATATTACACTCACTCTATCAGGGTAATTTAGTGTTTTATATTTTAATAAACGCTACAGAAAACAAAACATTGGATTATAATTTATTTTACATTACTGAAAGACACTCCCTCCAACAGTGTATTCTGCATTATTGAAAACTGAGCACTTGCCTTCCCTTTTCTCTTGGTACAGATCATGTCACCATTACTGGACCAGATGGCTCTGCTCTGCAACCCCTTCTCAGGATCTGATGTCTACGGTGTGGCATGGGAGAGGTTTTACCTCTCCAAAAATGACATCCGACAACTCACCAGCTCTTAAATAGGACCTGCCCTGCACATCCCTGCATAACAGCCATGGTTAATTATTCCCCAGACAATAAAGCACAGATTCCTCATAGGATTTCTCCTACTTTCCACCATGACAGCAACTGATTAAAGCAATTCACAAACAGAAGAAAGCATTCATTAGTCTTTCACCCAGTGATGGAAAGCATCAGTGTCACAACAGAAAGCCAAAGGCAAGTCCCATACCTATATTCTCCTGCCTAGCACAGACTCTCAAGCCAACCCAGTCTACCTGCCCAGCAAGTCCTCAGCCTACAGCTTCTTGGTACTGTGATTCTTCCCTGGATCTGAGCTGCCACATTTCTCTTTTCCCTTCCCTTCTACACCCTCTCTAAATTCCCCTCTCTTTCCTCAGGACAGAAGAATGGGAATTCTCCCTGGCCATCAAATAAGCCCTGGAAAGAGAAAACCATCCTATTCTGTATTGTTTCTATGACAAATTAAAGCTGTGCATCTGAAGTGAATTTAACTGAGCCAGCACTTTTCTTTTCCTTCTAACTTTAAAGACCATTTTACAGCCTTCCTTGACATAATGCTGCATTCACTCAGGCAGCAATGTGCAAGTTTGAAGAAACCGATAATACGCATCAGAATAATGCAGAGAGCTCATCACGACTCATTCTTACTTTCTTGGTGCTCACTGAAAGCAGTTTTAGATTTGTGAACCGCATGATACCACTGAACAGTACCTGAGTGCCTTCTCTGGGCGACAAACTTACACAGCCAATTTGTTGGACTTGTATTCAGAGCCAGAGCAGAGCAGTATCCTCCCAGTTCCCTCCTGCTGAATGCTCCTTTCACCCTTCTTAGGCCCCTTTAGCCATAGCCACTGACTCACCACAGCAATATGGATTTGCAGTACCTTTTAACACAGGGAAACAAAGGGCGATGGACCTTATTTGCTCTGGATTGCTGCACCATGGTGTATGCAAGTACAGCAGAGACCCCTTTTCCACATATCTTTGCTATAGTTCTACTTGGATCACCTACTGGTGTGTCTACTGAAAACACATGCCCCAGTAAAGCAGTTATCTTCAAGACATTAGCATTTACCATCAGTTCAGCTGCATTGACATCAGAGAAAAGATAAGGAAATATTATGGCATCTCTATGTTGCAAAGGCAAATAACCAAATTTAAATCAAGCACTACATCATTTTTCATCTCTGACTATTCAAGTAAAAAAAATAAAGTAAAAGCGAGCTACACAGTATTTCACACTCAGAAGAGATTTATTTCATTTTATGGAGGTTTCTGTATCAATCATCACTGAGGTATCCAAAACCAACATGTTTTGCTTATGAGAACAATAGCCTGTAAATTTCTGAATTTGAAATATTCATGAGAAATAGGTAATGACATTTATAGCTTAACACACATTGGGCTTCTAATGAAAGATCAGAAAAAAAGCCAGAGTGAAGTGTAACATTATTCTTTGTTTTGGACTATTCTGAAAGACTTGTTCTACATAGGAAAACAGCAAGTGAAACTGGGGAATTTCCAGTTATAGAGGTCATTGTCTGGGAGATCTGTGGCTTACCTAAGACAGGGGGTCCCTTAGCCCTGCTGAGTAACTCCTGCACGGCAGCATCCCATGAAGTGGAAGGGAATGTTATTTCCTATAGCATGGAGCAGGTTTGCGGCTCATCAGTTATTAAATACTGCTAAATATTTGACACTTCTTTCCATTTGATATGTTTACTTTTTTAATTTCTTTTTTCCTCTCTGAAAACGTATCATTTGCTAGAGAACATCTCTTTTAACTGAATGGCTAATCCCTGTTTTGAGATAAAAGAGTAATGATAAAAGAGTCTGACAATGTTATGCCTAATTTCATTTTTAAATCAACATTATCACATCATTACAGATTTGCCAGCTCTATGCAACAATTATTCAGTTGATTATTACAGATCCCACACCTCACTAACGCTAAGTCTTGCAAACTTTCTTTAAATAGATATTACTCTTATGATACTTAGAAGCATTTCACAGAATTCAGTTTAGCTTCCCAAATCCTGAACATGACATGTCATATATATTGCAAATATTAATTTACAACAAATAGAGCACTGATGGGAAAAAAAAATCAAATCAAAACCCTATGTTCATTTCTACATCAAAATTTATGGTATGCTGTTGCAAAAATTTAAACTGTATATTTACTATTGATCTGTAGAAAGATCACATTACATTGAATTTGATTTCTCACCACTTCATATCAAAACCATTCCTGAGCTCACAAATTCTTTGTAATATAAGGAAGAAAAAAAATAATGACATTTTTAAAGAACGCATCTAAATCAAGGCTGAGTTTCCCATTGGTAATGAGACCAAGCACGTTAAAAGGAATTTCAATGCCCTCGGAGCACCTGTTGACTACAGTATTCAAGGTTCTGGACAGCCTTGTGTTAATCGACGCATACATGTTTAGATACATGTATGTGATACCCAAAGATACACAAAGAACATGCAATAAGCCAACTTGAATTTGTTCAGCCTGTTCACTCTGCCCTCAAAGGTCATTTCAGTGACCTGGCACCACTCTTCCTTACCCCAAATAGAGGCGGAAAAGTTCAGCTTATTTGCTTAACTCAGGAGCTGAAGCTAGAACATTAGGCGCTATTTCCATTTCTCTTTTTCAAGAGTTCAGACCTTCCTAGACCCGCATCAGGTGTTCTTACCAGGAGTATGCCCTCTGCTCTTTTTCTTCTACTTGAAGTGGAAGCCCTTCTCTGCTACATATAAGATCTTGTCACTCTGTTGTCACATGGTTTGCAGCTTCATTACAAGCATTTTGCACATCTCTGGCTGGAAACTGTAGATGAGAACAGCTTTCTAATGTTTGCTGTAGTCTGGAAGAATTGTGCATTTATTCAACTGAAAGCAGTAACAGCGAAGGGAAAAATATTATTTTCAATGCTACTTTCACTGCACATTTCCAAAATGAGGCACTGAAGCTTCATTTGCAGTCTGTTACAAAGCATATCAAGACATATTTAATATCTAGATTGTGCACAGCAGCAATACAGAAAGAAGAGATGAAATTGCTATGTAACTCAAGATTGGGCAACAGAATATGCTGCTCACACATCAAATACCAGCAGCCAAATGTTGGAGCAGTATCATTCCCTGCTCACTTAATGTGCCTTTGTGCAGAAGCTGACACATCTGTATAAATGTTATAGGATGCTGGCTTGTAAGTGAGGTCTCTCATTGCAAAAATAAGGTCTACGGAAGTAAGTTTCTCAAGCGTCTGGCTAGTAAAACTGGAAGATAATTAAAGCAGACATCCACAAGATGGCTCCCTCTCTCTGTTCACATTACTGACTCAGACTAGCAGAGAGAACATAAATAATACTCAGGGCAAAAGTGAGATTACAGTTTGGAGGAGTAAGACCCACATGGGAGGAGAAACACTTTGCTGACTTAGGGCAGCCTATGTGCCAGTCAGAAACCACACATCGTCCACTTTCTACAGACTGGGAAGCGGATGAAGGGTATGCGGGGGGGATTTGAAATCACGTCAAATCATTAAAATCACGTTAAAATAATGGCACACACTTGCTCCACCTGCTCTCTAAGCTGGTGGCTTCAGCTCCTAAACTACACACCTCAGGGGCAGTGTCTAAATTAGCAATCCTTGTTCTTCAGGGCTAACAGAAGTGTTCAGCTTCTGGACTAGATCTGAACAGATAGCTCCTGACAATGCTACACGCATGGGCAGTGAGGCTTCTTTGCAAAGGGGAATTGAAACTGGCACTCCAAAGTTCACGGGGAAAAACAAACAAACAAACAAATCATATTTCACAACAATCTAAAACACATTCGACTGAAACAAAAATTGTAGTACCTTGCCTTATTCCACCACCACCAATAGCTTTACACTAAGTGATGATCTGCTTATGCAGATATTCCTCATTATAAAACGTGCTCTTTCTATGTCCAGCATTTGAGATTGCTCATCGTTAGGTGGTTCCATTAGGTGGATTCAGGACAGTTGTGCTTTCAAATAACTGCCCTAATGAGTGAGACACAGACACCAAAATACAAGAGTGGGAACATTTGTCACGCTGTGGCTTCCTCTGACTCCCAGCAGAGCTGTCCCTAGCCCCCACTCTCTATTTGCTGCAGAAAGT
The DNA here is from genome assembly GCA_011076525.1 of Nettapus auritus. Lineage (NCBI taxonomy): Eukaryota > Metazoa > Chordata > Aves > Anseriformes > Anatidae > Nettapus > Nettapus auritus. Next base: position 211,114 of record CM021773.1, on the reverse strand, counting down.
GGCAAAGGGCTGCGAAATCTTCAGTTCTGTGGGATTCCTAGCATGGTTTGGAGCTGGTGCCACACTGCTTTCTTAAGTATATTATGGGAATAAGCTGGGGCACCCTCTTACCACATTATTATCTGAGGCACCTACAACTTCAGGCTGCCTCACTTTTACCACAGCAGAAGAGTATATCACTGGCAGCTGCAGCAGGTGGGACACTGTGAGATTACTGTATAATTTATTCTCACATGCCCATGTTTATTGACCCTAAAATATAAATTCCTTGGTTGTACTCATTTTGGCAGAGGATCTGTGTGGTGTGGTAGACAGGTACCTTCTTTCTTCTTGCATCATCATGATATCGTCTCTGCAGAGCTGTAAGAGGGTACCAAAAATGCAGACCCACATCTGACTTGATAACAGCCAGCAGAGAGCACTGCTACTATAGGAGGTCTACATCATAGTCTGAGCACAGGAAGATACCTATAGCGTCCCCTGAGATTATGGTATATATTACATTAGCAAAAATGGGATTAGGTCTAGCAAGAAAAGGAGTTCTGCTCTCCCTATATTATCTCACTCATATTAAAGCAAATACTCCTTGGTCCATATTACAAGACAATGTTACTTGGAGAAAACTGAGCTGTAAAAAGAGCTGCCATTCTGCCCTAGCTTCTACCAGCCACAAGGACATGCAGCTGAGATACCAAGGAAAAAGAGAGAAACACTCACACTCCTGTCTTTGCTCATGATGCCACTTGCACTCTTTATTCTGAAGCAACCCCACCATTTTCTACGTGGCTGCACTAACATGCACTATCAGGAGAATACAGTCACACTCGTGTGCTTGTACAGCAATGTGCAGCACATCACTGGATCCCATCAGCCAGTTCCGCCTCCATCTCCCATCATAAACTCACCTCAGCATTCATAGGGAGTTTCTGGCAGATTCCATATGCAGCATTAAAATTAAGCAAAGAAGAAAGATATTTTTTCACTAAATTTTCTTTAGTTCTGTCAATACCTGTTAATAGTTTCACCTGCAGCTTTGTAACTACCTCACTTCCCCAGCACATCAGACAGTCTGCCCCCAGTGCTATCTCACAGCCCAGGTACTGACCATCTCCTTCGAAACACTGGCCTCTTCCTCAAAAACCATTCCTGCTTTCTCTTCGTGCACACATGTATCAGCACTGGTGAACAGAGTTCAGTTATTACTGTGTACAGCCTGCCAAGCAAAGAAGCTTTTCCTTCTGTTGAGGCGGGAAAAAAGAGGGTTGTGATTTATAATGAATATAAAGGTTGTCCCGGCAGCAATATGTTTCATCTCCATGCTGACAAAAAGTATGGAAGATTTTTGAAAGAAACACAAGGATATATCCCTCACTTGCTCTCAATCACTATTAACTAAATGTTATTTCATTGTCAGGGAAGCTTAAGGACATTACTAGAACCTTTAAGATCCAATTCTGATGCTATACTGATTTGAATCTCTTGTAAGAATCTTATTTTTTAGAACCAGTTAAAAAGAAAAAAACACTCACACAACACCAAGCACTAACGCTTTTGCTTGCAGCCTTGTAATTTCTCTGAATCATGCTGTGTTGCTGACTTTTAGGCAAAAGTCTTTATTGAAATCCACTGGAAGTTCTATTTAAGAACTGGTGGCAGGGTATGAGCCATTGACTTCAGTACAATTACCCCAAGCTGAACTGCCAAAGTCTGAGAATCTGTCCTTTGTCCTTCCTATAAACTTAGGCATGCTTAAGACGCTTCACACAAATAAGATGTTCAAGATGAGCAAAAACATGCACAGGATTCCTTTGGAACCTGTATGGACTTCTCTTCTCTTAGCTTTTGCTTCTGGGGGTCTAATTTATGCTTGAAGATGGACTCAATGTAAAGCCAGTTCACTTTCCCTGCATATCAAATTTTGCATGAAAATTGCTGAAATTGCTGTCATTGCATCATAGAATAATAATTATTGTTATTATTTTATTTTCTGTGAAGTTTTAGAAGAATGCCTATGTCGTCATTATTGCCAAAATTCTTAAGAAATTACATTAAAAATCCAAATAAGGTCACTGAGTGGTAAACAAGAATGGTGTATTTACCTCTGCTGGGATGTTTCAATATTTGGGGAACATTTTATGTTCACAGAGATGCAAAAGGCAAGTCGTTTGAAAAGCAGTGTGCATGCAGAATATCATCATAATGCTCTGTAGGACCAATCTGAGCCCATCAAAATCAACCAAAGTCTGTCCACTGACTTCAGAGAGTTTCAGCACTGGTCCTCCATGTGCATTTTCTCAACCTAAACAATCATTAGGCATTCTAACATGTCTATGTTACCGCCAGCGCTTTAACAGACTCAAAAACTCTCAGAACAACACACAACTAGAGGTTGATACTGTACCACCCTATGGACTGCCCAATCCTATCTTCCTTCCACAGTGGTGAGAGGAGCCAGACATTATGCACTGTGGCAACTGGAATAAATGGCACAGATGGAGAAGTGTTGGATGCTGACAAGTCTAACATCTAAGAGCATCTTCCTCTAAAACAAGATTCTTTACTACCAAATAACACCAAAGCCAGGATTAAAGGCCAATAAAAATAATGATTTAGTGTATATTAAATGGAGTTTGACACTAGGAATGCAAATCAGTAACACTGGGAATTTTCATTGGATATCAAAGCACTTCCAAAATGTGCAACCAGGCCCACAAATTTGGGACCCAGCCCCTGAAATCATACCGCCACAGCTGA